>PVIR01002187.1:54616-106869 GCA_004026965.1 Petromus typicus
AAAAAAAAAAAAAAAAAAGAATTTTGTGTGTAAACAGGCATTAATTAATTTTATTGTAAGTTTTGAGGGCTGGAATATGTTGTTGCCATGAAAATATATAATTATCAAATACTTTCAAAAAATAAAGCTTGTCCTCACTAACTAGTCCTGTCAATTTATTTGAGTTAGAGAGCATGCATAGTGTGTAAGATACAAAAATGAACATTTCAGTGGATGAAGAATGGTTGAGAATATATTTTTCAAAGGAGATCTTTTAAGATCAGTGTTAGAAAGAGGGAATAAACTTCATAAATCTCCAGAATCAAAATGTGTTTTAGAGAAATCTTAAATTATAACTTTCTAGAAATTGAAAAATTAGTAAATTGTTTCAGCTACCTGAGTATACTAAATTGGATTAAAATATTCTGTTTGGATACCAAAGACGTCTTTTAAGGTCTTTGCCTTGCTGCTGGCAAAGTTCTCATTAAACAGAATTTTAAATGACCTCTGATGAGAACAGTCCCTAGGAAGTAAATGATTTAAAACAAGCCCAAATATTCTTCTTGGCCACATTTATCCAATTGATAAGAATTACTTATTTGATGATATCGAGTACCAAGTAAATGAATTATAAAAACAGCATCTTTGGAAAATATATAAGTATATCACATTGACTTGATGGTGAAGGGTAAAGGTCAATAATAATACTAGCACTATATATCAAAGAGTACTTTAGCAAGTGACATAACTTACTTTTATGTTATCTCTTTTGATGATTAGAATCACAATAGGACAATGAGATACATATGCTAATTCCTGTTATTTTGCAAAGTAGGAAAGAGATCCATAGAAAATTATATTTAAGTGAGATGGCCAATCAAAAGTGACATGAGATTCCAATCTTAGACTTCTACCCACTGATTATTGTGGACAATATACTTATTTTATGTTTCTCATGGGAAATTCCTATATAGGCTTTCTTATACAAGAACCAAATCCAGGACTGGCCCAAGTGAAATATGCATCATTTTCTAGACCAAGGGAGATACTCTTTAACAGTATGTGTCAATTGTTTAACTGACACTACTGTAGGGGCACTAAAGATGAGAAATGAATGATATTAAATCTGTCCCTTTTTTATGCCATCAGGCTGTTCACAATAACAAAAAACATATGCACAGCCATGTTCATAGCAGCTCAGTTTGTGATGGCTAAACCTTGCAAATAACCCAAACTTCCGTCAACTGAAGACTGGATAAAGAAAATGTGTTCTTTGTCATAAACAAGAGTATTGCTCTGACATAAAGAATGATGTTTGACTCATTTATACTCAAATAGACATACCTTGAGGACACACTCATAAGTGAAATAAATAGGTCACAGATG
The DNA here is from genome assembly GCA_004026965.1 of Petromus typicus. Lineage (NCBI taxonomy): Eukaryota > Metazoa > Chordata > Mammalia > Rodentia > Petromuridae > Petromus > Petromus typicus. The sequence continues at coordinate 55,982 of PVIR01002187.1, forward strand.
TGTAAACACTGCATTTTTTCTCTGGTATGAAAATCTAAAGATGTAAATGAGTTCTACAATGCATGATAGATATTGCAAAATAGAAAATATTTAAACAGAAAAAAGGTAGAGGTAATTAATGAGTAGAAAGAAAAGAATGTGATGTCAAAAAAGGAAACAGTGCTTATGTATGTATGGCATAGGAGGTTGTAAGGTGGTCAAGGGAATGGGAAAAAATGATAATTAAGTCTTGCTATATACTGGTACAAATTATCAAAGAAGAGTGTACTCATGATGTGCATATAAAATGTACCAGGAAATAATTCAATTTTAAAAAAGAAACTGACCTGTAGAGTGATACTGTAGTGTTTATGAACATAAACTTTGAAATGAGAGGTTATAAACAGGTCAACCTCATTTTCTGCCAGTGATCTAGGAAGAGGAGAATTCTTCATTTTTACCACTAAGCTATGTCCGCAGCACTTCTTATGTTTTCTTTTGAGACAAAGTCTCTCTAAATTTTCCAGGCTGAGCTCAAACTTGCAATCTTCCTGACCTCATCCTCCCAAAGTGCTGAGATTACAGGCCTGTAATCCTGGCTGGAAGATGTCTTAATTACTCTAAAAATCAGTTTTCTCACTTACTAAATAGGGATTATGCTATTTAATCTAAACACAGCTGTTGTGTGATATGAAAAATAAATTATAAAGAGCTCAGCATAGGGCTCAGAGTAGGTGGTTGGCAGAGCAGCTATCTGTTAGGCCCACACAGATGTATGTACAAAATTATTGAGGTGGCTAGGGATGATTACACATCCACACCCCTCCGCCGCCCCCTTCCTAGCTTATCATTTTTGTTCTTTTCTGTATTTTAAAGCTCTCTTTAAAATACAGTTTGATCCCAGAAGGCTTTTAAGCTAATTAATTCAACTCCTATAAAAAGCTCTTCACCAAGCTAATCAATGTACGACTGTTTCACTCTTGGACTTTAAAATTCCTTTACATTAACTTTGTTTTGTTCTTGGTTTTTGCTCATTGTCAACCATATACTTTGTATTGATTTTTAAAAGGACATCTTACTTGATTAGGACAATTGAATTTTCTGGAGAATTCTGAGAATGAAGCCCATCTGTGTCGAAGTCTTGATAAGATGTCAAGTCTAGATCTGTCTGGTCAACTTCTTCCTCTGTGACAGGAATCAGTGGAGACTAGGCAATACTGAGTAAGGTCACTTGCGTAATGACATCCTAAGGAGCCAATGCGTGACATCGCTGACTTCCCCTTTATCCCTGGATCTTGATTTTGGATGACAAAACAATCAATTTTTTTTTTTAAGTTCAGCTCTTTATATATAACATTTAAACCACATTTTTTTCCTTTTATTTTTTTTCCCTGAAAGAGCCTTACAGATAATGACTATATTGTTATAGATTAAAGAAGTCAATGGATGAATATATTTTTCATGTAGTTAAGGAGCAAAATTTAAAATATTCAGTGCTACAAACCACATCTAGAGCCAACCTCTCTGACTTTTGGAATTAAAGTTGTTCAGATCTGTAACAGTTCATAAAACTCAAATGTTAAATGTTTACTAATTGGGAAAGGACCAGGGTAGTCTCCAAAAACTACTTACTAATATTAATCAATCAAATACTGTAATTTAAGGCCCTAATCTTGAATTATTTTGCCCTCCATTGATGAAAATTGCAGTGAATATAATAAAATAACTCACCCTCAAATAATTTATTTAGCCTTTAAAATTCTCAAATTTTTTTAGTCAAACCTGACCTCTTCCTAAGGCTCTTTTTTGTTTTTGGCATTTGAGTTGTTCCCTTTTCCTCCAACATGATTATATGAATGATATTGTGAAAATGATACTCTCTGCCTTGTACCCAAAAACCTGTTACTGCTTTTGTTAGTATTTATTTTTCCCTGCAGTATCTCAAGTACATTGAAATAGAATTCTAGGACAAGTTAATGCATTTAATTGTGACTTTTCTTGTGTGAATTTTTTTTTTTACTTAAATATGTCAGGAAAGAAATATACAACAAATAACAAAATGGATGCAAACACTCATCAATCAAGAGCTGCCTGCTACTTCAACAAGCTGGAAGGGTCCTCAGAGTGACAGCACAAATGCATGTTGGCAGACCAATCACAGTTTGGGAAATAAAATAAAATGTTCCATATCGGCTCTTTAACTCTCGAAGGATATGACAGCTCAGTAGCAATTTCATTTTTTTACATTCATTCTGAATTTTGTTATTAAATCATTTTCATTTTGACCCCTTGCCTGTCACACACATGCTGATACTGGGGAGGAAGGGAGGCACACAAGGGCATGAAAATAAAGAATTAAGATGTGTTATGTGCATGTACCAATTCCTCGTGATGAATGTAATCATTCCACATTCCAAACATGTTCCAAAACAGAAAGTTAAATAAAAATTTATAAAAGTAGCATAACAAGAATCTTTGAAGAATTGTGTTTTGAGATATACTTGTGATTTAAAGCATAATGAGAACATTGGCATTTTTATTGTTTGAGATGATAAGATATGTAATGACAGTGTAAAAAAAAAATACTTCAAGTCCAAAGAAAGTGTCAAAAGTAATTTTTGTCAGGATTCTTGTGCCAATGTGAAATAGTTATTTTTAAGGTCATATAAAGGAATATAAATGAGTACAAATGGCTAAGATTAACAGTTACACTGTCTTTAATTTGCCTCACTCTGAAAAGCCCAAATGTGCTTGCCAGACTTATTTACAATGGTGTATCTTTCCTTTATTGCTCCCATCATAGATTTGTCATTTTAATAACAAAGGTCTCAACATGATTTGTGAAGTTTTAGATCTGTCGTTGGTGTAGTTTGGAATATATGAAGATGGCAGTAAAAGGAAGGATCTTATTAGTGTGTAAGGATGAACAGAAATTTCCATTTCAATTTTCATTTTGAGCTGGTAAAACGGCTCGTATTCTATGAAACAAAGCCACTGAACTAAATTCTCTTTTGCACCTAGCATTTCTCTCTTGAGACAAATATCCTTTTCTTTTCTATCCTAAATAATTCACAACTTGCTTCTGCTTAGAAGCCAAAGAGTGTCAAAACAAAATTCAGTTACCTCCCACCACAATATTCTCTTCTGATGTATGTATGTTATGGGCATGAAGTTTACTGTTTTAATAATATGTGATGGTTAAATGCCAAACAGATGATTATAAAATTTAAGGGTAAAAGAATGACATCCAATATCTTGTATGTTTGATTTTATTACAGTTGTAGGCTCATTCTTACCTTGTATTTATATCTGTCATAATGAGTCTTCATTAAATACTTCAACAACTGTAGTCTTCTAGTGTTTCCCTAATGTACTACACCTACCCACAGATCACTAGCCATGTCCGGTGTCACATTCAATTTCTTCAATATTTCACACTGTGTCCTGTCACTTTACAAACCACAGTGTGACAGATGAGGCTTGAAAACAAGGCATTCCATTATTTCTTGGCAAAATAAAATATGAAAAGAAATAGATTCCTCATCTGAATTTTTTTCTATTTACATTTATACATACCATATGGGTTTTTCTCAAAGATAGTTAAAGTTCATAAGAGTTAAATAATTCTCAGTATACATTCTTCTCAACACTGACTTTTTGTTTTCTTTCCATTTGTTAATCAAATGCAACCATATTATTAATACTCATCTGCACGCAATGATGAGAAATAATGACTGTCTCTAAGTTCCTGAACTACTATGATTATCTCTTTTTATTTATTTGTTTGGGATGATTAGATTGTTTTGGTGAGTTAGCTGTGGCAAAATCCATTTTTCTTATTCCGAGGTATAATGGAGAGGCCCTAGGTATTGCATGGTGAATCTCAAGTTTCATACCAGTCAGGCAAGAATGACAAGGCTTTGATACTTCTCCATTTGGCCAGAGTGGATGTTCAAAGCAAGCTTGCTTATATGAATGTGGTTTTGTAGTACTGCTATAATACATGGAAATGTTTAAAAAATTTTTGTAAACACATGTGGTAGGTAGAATGTAGCTCCCATGACACTGATTTTATGTTACACCATGAACATGTTACATTCCATGAGAAAAGGAGACATAAAAATATTAGTAAGAAATGAGGGGAAAAATAATGTGATGGTTATAGGAAAATAAAGGAAACAAAGCTTATGTATACAGCAGTGGGGTGTAGCGAAGGCATGGAAAGGGGGAAAATGAGAATCAAGATATGCCACTTATAGGTAAAAATTCTCAATGTTGATGAGATCATAATGTATATATGCAATGTACAAATAAAATTAATTTAAAAAGAAATAGGTCATCAGATGCAGCATAGGCTAGCATATATACCTATGTCTGCCTTGAACCTATAAGTATTCCTAAAATTGTATGGGCAAGCAGAAAAGGAGAAGTAGAAAAATGAATGTTGCAGTGGAGGCCAGAGAAGCCACCACTGCCTAATAACATAAGAAGCATGTAAGACCCTTGACATATGGTATTAACCAATTCATTCATAAAACTCTCCCTGTTGTTGAACTGCTTGGAATACATCAGTTTCAAATATCCATCATTCTGGAATTCTCAAAATCAGAGACTACTTACTGTAAGTCTTATTTTCATCTGTCAGAGAAGCACAAATAATTATACAGAAAACAGGGCTACCACAGGCAGCTGTCCTAGTTAGAAAACACTTCTGCCTTCCAAGCTAACATGACATCTTTCTCAGCACCGTGCCTACTAAACCACTGCAATTATTACAAATTTCTATGTTTCAGTAATTCACAAAATTTCTCAGACAAGCCTTGGTATGAATGCCAGTTTTACCACTGACTATGTGTTCCAAGGTATGATATTTTATCTTTCTGAGTCAGTTTATTCATGTATATAGATAATATGAATTATATCTACTTTAGTAAATTCTTCCACAGATATAATAAGTTAATTTATGCTTCTAGAACAAGGTCAGGCAACTACAACTCATGGGCCAGTTCTGGCCTGCCATCTATCTTTGTACATCCAGAAAGTTGAAAATAGCTTTACATATCAAAATAGTTCAAACAGTCAAAATAATAATATTTTGTCAAATGGAAGAAGTACAAGACATATAAATTTCAGTGTTTATATAGTTTGTACTTGAATATTGCCATATCCTTCATTTAAATATTGGTGATGGCTACAGAGATACCATATGGTCTACAAACCGTAAGTAGTTACTACCTGAACCTTTGTAGACAATGTTTGCTGATTCTGAACATTTACAAAATGCTTCCAAAAATGTTAGTTCCTGTGATGGTTAAACTTGATCACGTCTAGTTGATTGGCTCAGGAATCATCCATGGGATAAATAAAGCACACTTCTGGTGGTCCCTGTGAGTCACAGAGGCTTGATCTTGGGTACTATATCTAGACCCTCCCTTCTTCTCTGGTATTATTCCCTTCTTCTGTTTCCTATCTGCCATGAAATAAATGCCTCTTCTCCTCCTTTTCAGATGAATTTCCTTTAGAATCAACAAGCAGTGCATTGAATCCCCTGAAACCATTAGCAAAATCAAGCCTCTTTTCCTGTAAGTAGTGGGTGTTGGGTATTGTGTCTCAGACAGGAAAGCTGAGTAATAGTTTTCCTTTATCATTTGGGAGTCCATTTGCATGCCAGGAAAAGTGCAAAATCAAGAACAGTACTATGCATAAGGATCATAATTAAGACTCTGAGCTCACTGATAGTAAATATTGGATCAGTAGATATATGTTCAGATAAATCTCTGCTCTTATTCTGTCATGTTTGTATTACATGGTAACTGGCGTAGATCTGAATTGTCATTGGCAGGTTTTATGTATCTTCCAAGAACTCTTTGGTGAAGTTAAGTTTTTACCAAAGGGGCCCATAAGAATTCCTAAGAAACAGACACTTACAAATGAACATGGTTAATTTCCTAACCAGCTACCCTGTACTATGCTCCATTTTTATCTTTCATTATAGCTCATCACCATGATCCCCTCATAGTAATGTCTGTACAAAGCTCGGGGCTCCCCATGTAGCTTTCTGTTAACTGCACTTGGGTAGGTTGCCATCAAGTTTTCTGGTCTTTCCATAACACGGAGAAAAGCTGCCCAGATTACTTCTATCTGGGACACTGGTTTCTTCAAGCATTTCTGTGCCTACCAGTCTCTGCCACTGTCTCCTACATTGAAAGGATGGTGCTCCTTCATAAATCATAATACTGATCAGAAAAAGAAGTATATTCCTTAGTCTTTTGCTAAATTCACTGCCACAAAGCTAAAGCAGTTCCGATCATAAATGAAGTTAGTGGGTATAACTGTAGACCGTGCATTACTTCTGGTAATGACACTAATAATTTGTTATTCAGAAATCATGTTCTGCTCTCTCTGCCCAATGCACACATAGGTGAGTCTAGTGGTGGAAGGGATCTGGATTGAATGAAAAATCCATTTCAGAACATGCACAATGATTCAGCATTCCTCTTGGATATAGTCTTTGACGAAAGCTTCTCAAATCTGCATTTTCTTGTATCTCTATATCTTGATTAATGTTGAAGGCAGTACTTAGCTTTCAGGAAGCTGCTAAATCCTGATGCAAGGGACTTCTGTTGAACTGGAAGCCACGCATAGCCCTTTATGACCATAGACAGGAGTCAGTTTTCAGGTTTCACCATGTAGGCTACCTCTGAGGCTGGAGTACCAAGACTTTAATAAGGGAAAATACTCAGAAGCAATGTTATGAGCCCTGTGTGGTGGTTCATCCCTTTAATCTCAGCCCTTGGGAAGCTGAGGGAGAAGAATTATCACAAGTTCAGGTCAGCCTGAGCTACAAATAGAGCCCCTGTCTCAAAAAGATGCAAAGAAACATTTTTATAAACTTTGCTGTCTTTTGTACACAAGTTTCAAGGTGCTAAACATAAGCTTATTAATATCTAAGAAAATGCTTCTGCTGAATTTTGCAGAAAATCATGCTTACCGGGCTTAGAATCCTATTTTACACTTATCATAGAGTGAAGATGTAGAAACTATTCCGGCTTGAGATGAATGAATTGAACAAGGAATATCTTGTTAAAGGACTTTTGAATTATTTCCAATATCTATTTCTCTACTGCATTTTACCAGCAAAGCAACAATATAGTTAGGACAATATTCCTTGCTTCCATTGCAGACAAAAGCAATCACAACATTGCTTTGCTTGATCAGAGAAGTGTGAGCCGAAGTCTACTGGGGGTTTCTAAAAACTCTTTTCTTTGCTCATCAGAAGAGTTGGATCTTGTTGGTACCATGGGGTTGCTTCACAGCTGGCTTTTCTTGCCTTTGCACACACACAATAATTATTGTAGTATTAATTTTTGACCATAAAGTAAATGAAAATAAAAAGACACATAACACGGTTGATAATTCTAACCATATTTATATTTTAGATAATAATATCATAGGGTCAGTCTAGTATATCTCAAAGTTTATCTTTTTTTACCATGTGCTGGAACTATTTTAATTTGTGTCACTTTTATTATTACATATTTATAGTATACAATCTTTTCATTGGAGATGAGTTACTTTCTCCCTGTAGTTTTGTCAGACTTTATTATTGGTTAATTTATGATGGTAATTATTGTCTCTGGTGTGACATGAAATGTGTTGTCTTAATTTGCATTTCCTGAATGGCCAATGATGTTGGGCATTTTCATGTATTTGTTGGCAGTTTGTATTTCATCTCAGAAGTTTCTATTCATTTCAGATCCCCATTTTAAAAATTCAAGTCTTTATTGGTACATTATGAATATTCATCATAATCACATTCAACATTGAGAGTTTGTACCAGAATATGACATGACTTGATTCTCATTTTTCCCCTTCCCCCCACCCTGCAACCCCCCTACCCCCTATATACATAAGATTTGTTTCCTTTTTTGTTGTATTACTAACACATTCTTTTTCCTCTCATTATTTACACCTACACCCTCTTTCCTTTTAAATATTTTCTATCTTTGAATATCAACTATGTATACAAGAACTCATTTACATCTTCATTTTCTCATACCAGAGAAAAGACACTATATTTACACATTTGTGACCTATTTATTTCACTTATTAGGATGTCCTGAAGGTACATCCATTTTAGTATGAATGACTTCATCTTATCATTTTTATGGCGGAATAATATTCCATTCTATAAAAGAAACACTTCTTTATTCAGTCTCTAGCTGATAGATATTTTGGTTGTTTCCAAGTTCCAGCCATTACAAACTGAGCCCGTACAGTGGTTTTTCAGTTCATGAACTTAATTTTCTCCAGGATTCTGATCACCGAACAAAACTGGATGACAATTGAATCAAATTTCCCTCTCAGATCAGCACTAAACCTAACCACTGAATTTTATTCAGTTCTTGTTCAGTTTAGTTATCAGACAAATTCATGGAAATAATTTAGTACTTCATCTACAGAGTAGTCAGCAAAAGCTTGTCCTTGGCTGGAGATTTAGTGCCATGACACAGTGCCTGCCTGGCAAGCTGGCAAGCATGAGATCTTGAGTTTGAAACTAGCTTAAAAAATGTTCTAGTCTATAGATCATCACTTCATTCTGTCAGGAGTTTCCTTTGCTATGCAGAAACTTTTTTAATTTTTATATGATCTAATTTGTTAATTCTTGGTACATTTCTTGTACAACTAGGGTTTTGTTCAGAAATCTTCCCATCCAACTATGGGCTTTAAATGTTTTACCTATTTTGACTTCTAGTAGATGAAATGTTTCTCCTCTAATGTTTAGTCTTGACTATGCAGTATCTGCATATCCAGGAAGAGGGGCATCTTTCCATTTCCTGAAATTCTCTTCAATTTCTTTTTTTTTTTAAGTACTATAGTTTTCATTGTAGAGATCTTTCATTTTCTTGGTTAGATTAATTCCTAAGTACTTTTCTTTTCTTGATGCTATTTCAAGGTTATTTTCCCCCAATTCCCCTCTCTGCTCATTATTGTTGTACAGGAACACCACTGAATAGTAAAGAAATGACCATTCAGTGCCAAATTCTACATGAATCTGAGAGAAAACATAATGAAAATTATCCTCAAATTGTTTAATGAAATTGTAAAGGAAGCAATATCCCCAGGTCATTCCTGAAAGCAAACAAATCAAAGATGAAATCAATTTAAAAAGATAACTATAGGAGAATTTCAAGAAGGATTCATTTCAGGAGTGCAGGTGTTTTCACCATAGGCAAAGCTATAAATACAATACAGAACTCAAAGAAAAGCAAGGACAAATATCACATAATCATCTCAATAGACACAGAAAAATAATTTGACAAAATATAATATGCATTCATAATAAATACAGAAAACATTGGAGAAAATAAGACCAGAAGGTCTTTATCTCAATCTGATAAAATCTATCTGTGATAAACCAACAGCCAGCATCACAGAAAATGGAAAGGATGATAATTTTCACTATACAATCAGAAATAAGATAAAAAAGAAAAACTTCCATCTTCACTTCTAGCCATTATAGTCTTAAAACATGAACAAGAACAATAAGGGAAAGAAATAAATAATAAAGGAAGAAGGTAAATTTTCATTTTTTGCTGATAACATTATCTTCTTAATAGAAGACCCCAAAACTGCTCTAAAATATGTCTAAAGTTCAATATTCATCTGAATTCTTAATGCTCATGAATTCATGAATAAAGTCACTATTCAAAAAATAAAACAAAACAAAAGGCTTAAGAAATCCAGGAAAATATATGCCCTAATTGATTTCAATGTAATGTAAGGTATGCTATTTTGTTTTGGCCTTGAATGATTCTATATTTTCCTCTTAAGAAACTAAAATCTCAAAAATTTATCTTGTATAGATTTAGGATTTAGAACTATCCATTTTGTCTAGATAACTTTAATGGAAATTTTGTAGTCTAATGATAAATGCAGAATATTTGGAATGCACATATATAAGCCATTGAGGAGATAATTTTCACAACTAGTGCAATAGGAACAGCAATAAATAGACACAATGTCATAAAGTTTAGATTAATTATAATAATAAAGAATATCAAAATGTATAAATAATCTACATTACCCAGGAATCAATGGACCTAAAATTTATAGTTGAAGAAAGGATATAATACAAAAGTGTGTTAAGACTAAAACATAAAGAAATATATTTGAAATGATTAAGACTTAAAAATAAAATCTCTTTAAAAATATAATTAGGAAAGACAGGCTCATTTTGAGACTAATATGAGTAATAAAGCAAGAAGCTAAATTCCCATTATTAGCTGATGACATTATTTTCTTAATAGAAGCCCCCCAAAACTGCTCTGAAATATGCCAATTTGCACATTTCTTGATATGTAAAATTGTAATAAAATTAAGACAGGATTAAAACTAAAATCAGAAAGGATAAGTTCTTTTGAATACAAATTGGTAAATGTAAAATAATCTCAAAAATATACAGGTACAAGACATAAAAAGAAATATGTAAAATATCAAAGAGAATGTAGTATATTAAATCAGTACAGTGTACCAGTAATAAACAAGAGGAATTTCAAATAAGGAACATAATGTCATTTATATTGGCACCCTCTAAAATTAAATGGCTAGCTATAAATGTTCAAGATCTACATGAGAAAATGACAAATGAAAGATATCAAAGAAGACCTGCATAACACAATGATATTACATATTCATGTGTAGGAAGATGCAGCATCAAATTGTATATTCTCCCTAAAGTGAATTACAAATTCAATATAATCTATATTAAAATCCCAGGAAAGTATTTAGTAGACTGACAAATTCTAAAATTAGTATAGAAAGATAAAAGGCCAGAATAGTCAACTCAACATCAAAGAAGGACAAAGTCACAGTGCTACCACTATCCATCTTTAAGATTACTTTTTAAATTTGTGGTAGTCAGGACAGTGTAATATTCACACAAAAACAAATAAAATGAAGCAAAATAGCCAAAAAGTAGAATCACATAAATAAAATTATTTGATCGTTGACAAAGGATCGAAAGTGAGAACATAAAGCAAATGTAGTTAAATAAATAATGCTACAAAACTAAACATCTTCAAGCAAAGATATGAATGAATTTTGAACTATGTAGACTTTATAAAACTCTTTAACTCAAAGTAATGACAGACATAAATATAATTGCAGCACTACAAAACTGATGGATTACAAAATAGGCAAAAATCTAGATGACCTTAGATTTGGTGGTGACATTTTATATATAACAGCAAAGGAAAGATCCATGAATGGAATTATGGGTAAGTTAAAGTCCATTAAAATTAAAATTAATTTAAAGAGAATGAGAAAAAAGTGAAAGAATAGGAGAGAAAATATTTGCTGGAAATGAATCTGACGAAGGATCACTGTATAAAATTTGTGAGAAACTCTTCAAATTCAACAATAAGAAATTGAACACACCATTAAAATTAGCAAAAGTCAGAAAGTATAAATTTCAAGTAGGGATATAGAAAGAAATTTGTCACCATTTATTATCATAGACTTGTAAATTTAAATAAAAAGGTATTCCTGACCTGACATACAAGCACCTTGGGTGAATTAAGCTAGTAAAAGACATCTGCCTCTTGTTATCTATAGCATGTGCCCAAGTAAACATCCAGATCTCAGCTGCCCTGACCTACAACCAACATGAGCTACAGTCAGTACTTGATAACCAATTAAGTTTGTAAGTCAAAGGCCAAAAAACAAAACAATTTCATCAGTAAACTGAATCTATTATAATTAGTTTAATAAAATAATGAGCTGAGGATTTAACTTAGTAGTTCCAGCATTATTCTGGCAAATGCAAGGTCCCAAATTCAATCCCTAGTACCATGTATTGTAGTGCTGGGTGTGGTGTTCACACTTATAATCTCAGCACTCAGGGGAGAGAGGCAGGAGGATCGGTGTGAGTATGAGGCCAGCCTGGGCTACACAGTGAGTTCAGGGACAGGCTGAACTACAAGGTGAGACCTTGTCTCACAAAACTAAAAATAAATATATAATAAATAAATAAAATAAAAAATTAATTTAAAATTTGTTTTTGATATCCATTAGTATTATTCAAAAGAAAATGACAAAAGTTTCATGGGAAAGGATTTAAAATGATATAGGCATTTGATCCCGTTCTATACACATAAAAATAAATAAAATGATATAGGCAAATGCCAAGGAAAGTTTTATAAATAAATAAATACAAAATATATACATACACACATTTGTATAAATACAGAGAGATATCTGTATCATTACAAGGCTCTAAGTGTTGTACAAACTGTAGCCAACATTTTAGAAAGTAAATCTAATGCAGACAGACCAAATAGTAATAATAATGACCATACTAATATAGTAGTGTCTATTAACTAATAATTATGCACATATGTTAGTTTAATACAAAACATGAATGTTGTTTTTGTTTCTGTTTTTATATAGGAATTTTTTGCTCTTCATTGATTGTTAAATTGTATTGTATATAGTATTAGTTTTGTGATTCATAAATGTAACATTTAAAAAGGCAAACATTATATAGTAGGACTAATTTCATAAACATACATGATGTAACACTACAAACACAGATCCTCTGTTCTATGATACAGTAGATTATTTTACTCTTTCTGTTTCCCTTGGCAGTAATACTTTCCTGAATGGCCTTCATCCTGTAGGAGATAATTTTGTTATTATTTAGAGATAATATTGAACACAGTCAACCATAAGATTCATTTTGACTTCTGGTCTGCTTTTTCAAGTCCCATTGCACAGATTTCTGGTTGAGGTTCAATTGATAGTATGAAGTTAGTCTCTTAGTAAAAGAAATTCATCATATAATACTTAAATTTTCCTTACCTCTATGATGGCATATTTTTAATTTTTCAGTGTTACTCTCTGGATCTCCCAAAAATGTCTATGTAGTTTCCATGTACTATTTTCTCTTAGTAAACAAGCTTTTATAAACAGGTCCCTTGCACCTATTAATTCATCACATAAGATATCTATCTCTAATATACCCATATTTCTTAAAGTGATTCACATGGAATATCATTAGAGTTTAAAATCATTTTGCAAAAAAAGTAGCTTATAAGTTAAAAAGTAATTAGAATTTGTGGAATTGTAATTAAATGATAATTATACATAGTTTAGTTAGGAAATTGAAAAACTCTGATTTAATTTTCTTTTCTTTTCTAGTAAAAAATATAATTATAGTTAATTCATCATCAAAATCCAAGACAAATTGAAAGTACTCACCAATATAATGCATCTCAGATATATAATTAATTTATATCAGTCAAGTGATAGAACACTGGGTGATCTTTATCAGAAATTCACACATGTGTTCCAACATCTTTGGCCAGGGAAAAGCTATAAAACTCAAGATGGACTATGAAATACAGGTGATACAGACATATTGTATATATTTAATATAAAAATATTGACAGTTTTATCTCTAATTTTTAGTTTTAGTATGACTTCTATAAATTTCCACCAACCTAGGACACCCATGGCTGAACAGTGGACAATTGTGAGTTCCAGAGAGGGGATTTTCAAGATGTAGAACTTTCACTGTTAAAATAAAATAAAGTCCTGTGAAAAACAGGTTGGTTAACCAGCCTAAATGTTTGTGATGTAGTAATGTGCAAAATGCAAAGTAATGGGGCCATGCTCCTGACCGCAAAGCATTTAGACAGCTGAGGAACTGGTCTAAATTTCTAGATTTGTCTCCCAAATGAAGATGTCAAGTATTAGATTATCTCATTATTTACCAAATTAACAAAGAAAACCACAGAAAAATGGCAATAAATGAAGAGAAAAATATGCATTTCTTATTAAAACTCATAGTTACTAGAATAAAATTATTTAAACTATTCATGCTTAACTAATAAGGAAACCAAAAAAACTTCTTATTTGATATCTATATCCTGAATCTACAGGATCATGACAAGAAGATATATATTGATTTTATCTACATCCATTTTATGAAAGATCCTAGTCATCGTAAGAAAAGAACAAAAAATTGAAAGTGAAATACACAAAGAGAACTATTATTATTTGTAGTAGATGGACAACCCAATAGAATTTATGATTTGAGGATCCAAGAATTTAGCTCAGTAGTACAGCACTAGTCTAGCAATTATGAGGTACTGAGTTATACCTTCGAAACCCCCTCATAAAGAGAAAGAAAATATGGTTTTGTCAATTTTAATGTATCTAAAAACAGTAAACATAAATACAAAGACTATTCAATTTATGAAAATTAACATAACCTAAAAAATACAAGTTTTCTGTTAAACAGTTATAGGTTTTATTAGATGGTATAAATTAAATAAATTAATGGAGAAATTATAATATTTATATATCAGAAAACTCCAAATCATGAAGATATCATAGTTTTCCAATTTCAGAAAAAAATAAATACAATTTTATCAAACTCTCATCTGATATTTCATTAACTTTGAAAACTGTTGCAGATATACATATATATATTTTATATATATGTATAAAATATATATATAAATATCCACTACAAATAAAGCTAATATGTATATGTTACATATAAGTGATATAGAAAAATAAGGCAATATAATGAAAGGAAATTCAATGAACACACAATAAAAGGAATAAAATAATTGGTGATTTATGTAGAAAAAAATTGAAATGAAAATTGCCTCCTAACACAGCAATATGATAAATACTAAATGGATGAAGATATAAATGTAGAATATTACTTTAATAATGTATAGACAATATTTTATATTAAATGATGTAATTAATTTTAATACCATCAACATTTAAAATTCTATACTAATGAACTAGCAAATAAACAATCAAGCAAGCACAAGCCTAACAAAAACTGTAAAGAATATAATTTTAAAAATATTAATTTAAAGAATGTGAAACTTCTGTAATTCTAAGTGACATATGCTCATCAGTCAAAAATAAATAATTAAAAGAGCAAAAGGATGAGAAGTTACTTTATAGAACAAAAAGATTAAAATTACAGTGTGATCAACCTCACTAACAGTCTGAAAATGCAAATTAAAATTACAATATACCAGCACAACCATATAATCAGAGGCAGTTAATTTTCAATCACTACGTGTTGATGAAGTAGTGGGAAAAATTAAATTGCTCTTGCTTTGCTAATGGTAGAGCAATGAAATAAAGGACCTGTGGAAATTAATCTGACAATGTTCAAGAAAGTTGTAAATTTACTTCCGTGGATTCTCTACTGAATATTGTACAAGGGAATGTATTTAAACATAACTACACAAATGTATTATAGAAAAAATTTGAAGTAATTATCCCCCTGTAGAGAAAATCATAAGTAAAAATTTGAATATATGTACTCAATAGACAATTGAATAAAGAAGTCTAATATAAGTATATATTATATTATATATAATATAATGAACCAATTATACCTTCTTAGGCATGTGGTATCCATTTATGGGTGCGTATGTATATGTCAAACAATTTAATATTGACAAAATGAAAAAACTAGAGAGACTGAAGCCAGCATCGAACCTATTTATCTTGATTAAAATATATGTAATATTTCCTTTTATCTCTGCTTCCTCCCTGGAAGAGTATGTGGCAATGTGCTTTAGTGAAAAGAAGCTAAGGGACAAGAAATAGCAACACTAAATATATATGAGATTTCATTCTTGTTAATTCAAGATAATATCCCTATCTCAAAATTTTCAACTGAGTTTTATCTACAAATTCATATTCACAAATCTAAATATGAACATAGGAATATTATTCAGGGGCTGTTATTCATTTCACCAGAAGTGTGAGGCAACATTTTTGTAAAATACTATAGACTTTATTCTGTATTTTTCCATAATTTCGTTACTCTTTCTTCCTATTCAAGGTACCCTTGTTTCATAAAATACATCCTCCTGTCAGATCTGATGATGGAAAGTCAACCGCTTCTCTCCCTGGACTTAAAGTCATGCATGTGACTTCGGTTCATACAACCTTCCTAGGATGGAGCATATAATCCAACCTGCAGACTCATTACCTGCTTCTGAACTGGTTTCTCTGACTGATATATTCTAGATGGAGACAGAAGGAAAGAATGTCTCTTCTTTGAATCTGGAGTGTATGAAATTAAAGCTCAGAAAGGGTAAGATTGTTATGTCCACGGAAAAGAA
Source organism: Petromus typicus (assembly GCA_004026965.1). Taxonomy (NCBI): domain Eukaryota; kingdom Metazoa; phylum Chordata; class Mammalia; order Rodentia; family Petromuridae; genus Petromus; species Petromus typicus. The sequence continues at coordinate 72,130 of PVIR01002187.1, forward strand.
GCAAATTTAAAAGAGAAAGAAGTGAGATCAGAACTCAGAATCAGGGTGCACAGCATCCTCCTGATGACAGCTGTTGCCACAGACTATTTTTGCTCTTGACTTTCTCAGTTGTGTGACCCATTTACAAACTTTAGGTGGTGTCAGCTGGCTTGAGCTGCATGCCCAGTTCTGAACAGAGATGTCAAATCAAGGATAGAAAGACTTCTTCAGAGGGAATACACAGCTGGATAAAAAGCTTTCAGTGACCCCTTCACATTTTGCATCTTCTTGCTTCCAAGTGTCTAAAATCAATATTAAAGACTTGTCCTGGTAAAATTAAAAATAGGTCATTAAAACTCTGGCAATGCTAATGACAATACTGTACTGCATGTGTATTGCTTTCTTGAAATGAGATTTGCATGCCACAATTCTGTTGCATCATTTCTGTTGTAGGAAAATATATAATGTAAAATGTTGAGAAATTTACACTTTTTTTGGTTAGAAAGAATATTGAGAAGATTAAGAGAATGTAGAAGTTTGCTTCTACATTTGTTTTGAAAAGTTCATTTAAACTATGTGTTTCCAACTTATGATTTCTATATTCCTGTAGTTTTTTAAAAAAAATAAGTATAAACAAAACAACTGTAGAATTCTATGCTAGAATTCGTAAAACTTTATGTACTTGGACACCATGTAGCACAATTCAATAAACATAGTATAAACATAATATTATTGTGTCTTATGAGTGTGCTTTTATATGTGATTTAAGAGTTGATAAAATAGTTTATTTGTTACCATTTGTAAAACAAAGCAAAATAAAAAGTGCATTAAACTCTTGGTCTGGAACATAATTTCCTGTTATAATGTTGTTTCTACGGGAACATCAGATCTGATATCCATCATTTCAACCTATTCTGCTTTTTCCAGGAATCAAAATGTCAGAATATTTGAATAGTGCTTATAAAATATTGTTTTCAAGATGCAGTATTAGTAAATGTAAGATACCACATTTCTGATTCAAATGATTAGAATTACCACCATTGTGAATAAATTTGGCAAATAATCAATTGATCTAATAACCTAAATGTTGTCCTTAATCATCTAATGGATCATGTCTGAGATAATTAGTATGAAAGTTTAAGTAGGATCATCATATCTAAGGTCTGTGAAGAAAAAAAAATCCCACAGTAGCTTTTTTGCACAGGGTAGAAAAAGCTGTTTTGTAAAGAAAGGATATTGGCCAAAAGATTATGCTTTAGAAGAAGATCCGTGTAGGAGACGCAGAATGGTTATATAACTCGTTTCTCTATAGTAATGAAATTGGTGCATAAGATACTCAATTTTACCACACAGCCAAGCCATAACCATAATTAACCACCATCTCAGCTTCTAAGATAGTCAATATCTAGCTAAAATTCATCAGCATGTTCTTTGCTCATGACTAGCAACAAGATAGCTATATGATCTGAACACTCCAATTCTAATAAATTTCAGAGTTTTCAAAGAATGTTAAAGCACAGCCTTTCCTTTCCTTCAGCATGCTGTAACATGTCAACATGAAAACCAGAACCACTTGAAGAATGTTGCCTGAAATTTCTACTAACATGTACCACATAGAATGATAGATGAAGTCAGAGTACTGAAATGAATTGCCTTTCAGATCTACTCATTTGGACTTTCATTGAAAAGCCAAAAAGTTATTGATTGTAGGAGCCAGTTTGAGTCAGATTTTCCATGACCTACAGTTGAAGTCATTTTATCAAAAAAAAATCACTAACACTAAGTTAAGCATATAATGTTTAAATTCAATAAAGAAAAAAATAATGTTAAAAGAGTAGCTTTAACTTTGCTGTATAGAAACTCTTAAACTCATAGTGGATTATTGATGTTGAAATAAAATTAAATGTACATACAGTATATTTAAAAAGTAGTTAAATTTCATCAACTAGAATGTTGATGGAGAGACTGGAGAATAATAGAAATGTACTATATGAAATTGTAACCTTTGAAATTGTATTCACACATGCTCAACTTAATGAGGTTTCCATGTTAAATCCTCAGCAGGGGTCTAATGGTTTGGAGAAAAAGTAATGAACTGAAGATGCTGAGGGCAAGAGAGGAGAAAGGAGAGGCCAGTTCATGAGTACACTTTTATTCGACGGGAGGAATTGCATCTAATGTTCTATGAAACAGTAGAATGAATATATGCAACAACAATTTATAAATTATATGTATAACTCAAAATAGAAGAAAGCACTTGGAATGTACTTAGCATAAAGAAGTGGTGACAGTTGAATGAAATGTATGTGCTGACAACCCAGGGTTGATCAGGACCCACGGTACACATGAATTGAAATATCAGACTGTACTCATAAACATGTACAGATATTATATATTAGACAAAATATTTCAAAAATTTAGATGTTTAAAGGTGTTAAAATGAAATTAAATAATAATTTAGGTTCATTAGCCATGAAGTTCTTCTAGTTTATAGACGTTTCACAAGATCTAAAGACAATCAAATGGGTCTTATAAGGGAATTCCTTATGCTACTCTCAAAGAAATCCTTTTCTGGTCCTTGTACAAAAGAAGAAATTATAGATGAACCCAAAACAACAGACTTTTAGATTTTCAAAAGTTTAAATCTATTAAATTACTATAGAAACTGAAATCTTGTTTAGAACATTCATATTGTGGCAGTACAAAAATTAGAATTGAATTGTGGAGCTGTGAAAGAAGAATTGAGCATTTTCAACCTCAAAGGATTCTTGATCATTATTTTGGATATAGATATTCTCTTGATTCCTTAATGATTTCCCAACTTATTTCATAATTCCTAAAAGGTAAAAGAGTGTAAGTAGACATGTCTTTTTTTCTATTTTCTGCATTTTCCCAAAGTTCATGAAAAAGATATTTCTATCAGTAACTTCTGCCATACCACCTGACCATGGATAAAATACTCATCCCCTTTTATTAGTTCCTTAGCGAGGTGGCATCTTACACTCTGTTCTTTCTGTGCTTCCAAGTAGGTGCAGTACTACTTGAGCTAAATCCCAGCACTCAAGCACTCCACTTCTTAAAGGAAGCTAATGTTTAGAACCTTTGCTAAGCTTGTATGTTTTTCCCAATCTGTACAGAAGCCTTGGACACCAATTCATCTTCACTTTGCAATAAAACAGTTAGATATGCTCCAAACTACTTATAATATCACCCTTACTGATCACGCTTTAATAATTTAATTAATACTTGCAAAGTAAGTATTATAAGTTGACTGGTGAAAAAGACATATTTCAAAAATCAATTAATAGAACTATATAATAAGTTTAGAGGTTGAGGGATAGAGATGAAAGGACAGAAATACAAGTATGTAACAGGAATAAAGTGAGAGGAAATTATGTTTTATTGTCTTTGCTATTTTATTAATAGTGTGAAAATTGTGCCCATATATACTGTCATTAGGAATTTGGGGTCACAAGACTGGACGCTGCCCATGGGGTCTTGACACAGATGTCACACTCAGCTCTTTTTACATTTTATTTTGAAATAGGATAATGCTAAGTGTCTAAATTGCCCATTTTGGGTTGAAACTTATGATTCTTCTGCCTCAGCCTTCCAGAGTGTTGAGATTATAGGTATCATAACAATCCAACCAGTATACACCTATGGAATCATCTTCAAAATATATCTAGTTATATTTATTTATATCACTATAGAATCATAAAAGTGAATCCAAGTCATATTTCCTTTTATTACATAAGTCCAAGGTGCTGTTCATCAGATTCTTGGCTCAGATAAAAGAGATTTTAATATCACTGTCGTCATAAGCTGTTTCACTGAACAATTTGCTGAAGTTCTGGGATGTCTCTTATAATTATGAACCAGTAATGTATTTAAGGCACCACCTTTCCAGAAACCTAATCATGACATAGTACAACAAGAAAAAATGTTCGTATTATTTAATAATTACAGGTGGGTTCATTTGGTGAAGACATTTTTATGTATCTTGGCCAAGTTTAACTCGGAATTGAGAACTTGCTCATAAAACTTTAACAGTAGTCTAGTGGACAGAATATTTTGAATATATATGATCATTATTTTTAAGCTCATAATCTGTTCAAAAATAACCTTCAAAACTAAGAATGAGAATTCATTCAGTGTGAATGAGTTCTAAAATGTACGATATGTACTGTGAAATAGTAAGAAAATAATCTAAGGGGGAAAGGGTGTAGGGGTAAGTAAAGAAGGAAAAGAAAAAAATTTGATGGTTAAAAAAAGTAAACAAAGCTTGAGTACATAGGAGGTGGAAGGCTGTAGGGTTGGTAGAGGAATGGAAAAATTATAAATCATCATAGATTGGTGCAAAATTTCTTTTTTAAAAATTCAAATTTTTATTGGTACATTACATATACACATCATCATTGCATTCAACAATGAGAGTTTGAGATTATATAACACAACTTAATTCTCATTTTTCCCATTCCCTCAACTACCCTAAAATTCTCCACCGCCTATATACATAAGCTTTGTTTCCTTTTTTATTACTATCACACTTTTTCTTCTCATTGTTTACCCCTAAAGCCTATTTCCTTTTAAATATTTACTATTTCATAATATCTGCTATATATTCTAGAACTTATTTGCATCTTCAATTTCTCATACAAGAGAAATATTTACACAGAGAGATATTTATACATCTGTGACCTATTTATTTCACTTATGAAAATATCCTGAAAGTACAACCATTTGAGTATGAATGACTCAAAAGTTGTCATTTTTGTGGCAGAGTAATACTCCATTCTATAAAAGAACCATATTTTCTTTTCTTTTCTTTTCTTTTTTTTTTTTTTTTTTTTTTTTTTTTAGGTTTTTTGAGACAGGGTCTCGCTTTGTAGTTCAGGCTAGCCCTGAGCTCAGCCTCCAATTCACATCACAGCAATCCTCCTGCCTCTGCCTCCCGAGTGCTGGGATTACAGGCGTGAGCCACCACGCCCGGCACTGTGGTATGTGGTACTGATTGCTGCTGGGCATGAGTCTCCACGCCCAGTATGGTATGTGGTTACCGGGGATGGAACCCAGGTCCTTGCGCTTGTAAGACAGGCGTCGGAACCACTGAGCTATATCCCCAGCCCAAGAACCATATTTTCTTTATCAAGTCTTCAGTTGATGGACATTTTGGTTGTTTCTAAGATTTAGCTATCACAAACTGAGCAGCTGTAAGCATGGGTGCATATGTGTCACTGTGATACAAATCTTTTAAACCAATAAAACCTAATAATAGTTTACCCTTTGGACATGGGACATGTATCCTCTTACTCACTAACTGTATCTAAATAGACTGACAAGACCAGCTCCAAAGATCAGTTCATCAATTCATCTTCATGATGAGTAACAAAAATCCTAAAAATACAGGAAGATAAATTTAAAGAAGAAAAGCTATGAGTATTTTCTATTTCACAATATATAAGATACAATTCTAGAAATAATTTACATCTTTATTTTCTCATGCCAGTGAAAAGATGCAATATTTACCTATCTGTGACCTATTTATTTCATTTATGAAAATACTCAAAGTGAAATAGGGTGCAGTGGGAGGGGGGGAATAATGATATTATAATAAAAAAGTAAGGAAACAAAGTTTATGTATATAGGGGTGGGCGTGGTAGGGTGGGTAGGGCTATGGGAAAAAATTAGAATTAATTTGTGGCATATCCAGGTACAAATTTCCATTGTTCAGTGCAATCATGATGTGTATATGTAATGCACCAATAAAGATTTCAATTAAAAAGAAAAAAAAAAAGAAAAGCTAAATGCAACCTAGTATTTTCAAGATATAATAGCATAAATTTTATTTTTTTTTAATGTCTGGTCAGCTTTATGTGATGAGTTTTAACTTGATCATCTTTCCTTTCCTTTTTAATTTCTCTTTAATAAATCACCCTATACAGAAACAAACTTGGTATTTATTACTTGTGTCACATTATAAGCAATAAGACCTTGCATTTATTTGGGGACTGAGTATGGTTTAAGGTGATCTTTTTTTCTTTTGAGGGTCAAGTTGACAAATAATGGAACATGTTCTTAAGCTTAATTCTCTGAATTTGACTGGTTTGGGAGCCACCTAAGCAGTGACTGAATTGCATGTCTAGGTGTGGCTGGGTAGGTGGTAGAGGTGTGACACTGGATACTGTAATGGTTCCTGGACCCTTGCCCTCTGCTGATATTCCCCCATTTAGCTTTCTGGTGACAGTGAACAAAGCATTTTTGCTCTGCCAACCACTTCTACTATGACATTTTCTGCTTTGGAGTCAGATACACTTGAAATGAAACCCCTGATACCTTAAGCAAATTAAACCTGCCCTTCAAGTCGTGAGTACAGGTGTGTGTTGTTTTCCAGTAATAGAAAGCTTCCACATTCCATCCAAAAGATCATCCATATGAATACACCCATTAAAGTAAATAAAATATGTGATTAAAAGAAAACATTAAATTAAGCCCAAGATTTAAGACATTTAAAATTTCCAATCAATGAAAATAGTGTTCTAAATAAGGAAGAGTATCACCATAATCTTCTCAAAGCATATTGATGATTTTAGGTAGCAGAATTAGAAATAGAACATAACTTTCTTTGGAAGAGAGCATCTACTTTAAAAACTACATGACAAATCATATTTAATGGTGAGATAATAAAAGATTCCCGAGTTCTGGAATAAAGATTGATGATGGTTTAAGGGTGTGTGCTACTGAATTAGCCCACTGATTGGCTTGGCATAGTTCTAGGTGTGGATAATGGGAAGGTCCTCCCTGGCGTGAGTGCTACTTGGCCTAAGGACAAGCAGCTTGGATATAATGTAAGGGACAGAGAGGGTAGCTCTGGCTACTGCTTGTTGCTTCCTCATTACCTCACCCTTTTGTTACCTTCCTGCCTCCGGACTGCCATGCACTGTTTATCCTCTATAGTGCTTCTCTGCTTACCATCCTGCCTGAGAACCAGCCAACTATGAAGTGAAACCTCTACACACTGTGACCTAGAAAGTGCTTTCCGCCTTTAATTGGCAAATGTTGAGTTCTTTGTCTCAGCAATGAGCCATGTAACTAAGATAGAACTCTTATGGCCAGTTTAAAGACAGCTTCCTGTAAATCCTCTTGAGGGAAATGATCATTATAATAATTGCAATAATAATAATGATGGCAGAAATAAATCTTCTTATGTGCAAACAGTATTTTCCATAGCAAATTTAAGAGAGTATATATACAACCTATTAGAATTAATTAATTAAACTAGTCCTCTAGTCTAGACAAGAGATTAACATAATAATAAATTGTACTTATATATTCTGGTAATAAACAATCAGAAATATTTTACAATTACATTTTTTTCAATTTCAATTTCACATAAAGAATATAAAAATTATGTACTGCAAACTGGCATTAACAAAGTTTTAAATTTATAATAGTAGCAATCTATAATGTTTAAGAGGGTATTATATATTAGAAGATAAATATAAGTGATGAAAGATGAGCAAATATATTTAAATTTGGAGATATGCCATATTCATGTGTTAAAATGTAATAATCATTTTCATATATATACACATATATACGTATATATAGTTGATTATGATATAACCCCCCCATTAAAAATCCTCAGTTTTAGAGTAAAAATTTAAAAGTGATACTAAAAGCTAGAAGAAATAATTGGAAATCACAAGGGCTAAAATTCTAAGAAATTCATTTAAAGTAACTTACTAAAGAAACAGTGGAATTGTGAGAAAAATATTTACTATTACAAAATAGGTTTAGAAACGAACATAGGAAAACAGAGAAAATTTATAACAAATGAAAAGTTGTAAATGAGTGGAGAGATCTATTCTTTCCAATATATGATTCTTCCTAATGTATTTATACAAAAAAAGTTTCCTAAAAGATGCATATGAAAATGTATATGAAAAATAGCAAAAATTGACACCTATAGAAGATCATAGACAAAATTTCATACTTGAAGAATGAAAATTCTAAATGAATCTCAAAGCAAGACATAAATATCCTATGATCCTTTTACAGAGGGTGAAAGGAAAAATATATTCAAGATTTCAGAAAATTCTGATAATATAAAGCTATATCCACATATTTTTATTTGGGTACAATTAAACCAGTTCATTATTTTTATGCATGTTGATAACTTTTTCCTTAAGAATTGTGACTGTTTTCTCCATCTCAGGATTTTCTCTAGCAATATTGGCCAGATTGGACTGCTACTCTTCTGATTTTTCTTGGATATGATAAAAGCTTATATAAACAAAGACATGTTCATTAGTACACTCACTAAATTTTACAGTTTGCCAGTCATGTACAAGTTAATTTTTCTTTCAAGATGGATTGAATAGTGTAATAGAAAAGACAGTATTTTACGAGCATTAAACATTGTGTTGAATTATGCAAGAGGCAGATATTTTTAGGTTGCCCTACTATTAGCAATGACAAATTTGATCATTTCATTGAACTAGAGATCAAGGAATGGTTTCCGCTATTTAAAAAAAAAAGTCCCAATTTGTAAGTGACTTGTATGTGGTTTTCCAATCTAATACATTTATTTCAGCACAAATGTATTTAAACTGTATTAAACTGATAATTTTAAATTTTATTTTGTTAGTACATTTTTGCAACTCTCAGTTTACAGACATTTTGGGAGTGGCTATGTGTACATATATGGCATTTCTTTTTGAAAAATGTCTAATCCTCTTCCACTTACATCTTCCCTATTCCTGTAGTTCCCCTGGCCTTTTTCATACTTGTTAATATTATATGTCTTAGCTCATGTTGTGGCATATAATGCTTACATTCATGATACTGTGATACTGTAATACTGTGATACTGTAATGACAAGTATCTATTTCTCTCATTTCCCATTCTCCTCCTCCTCATTCCTCCCCCTTGTTCCCATTGACCACTTTCCTACTAGATGAGATCTGTACCTTTATCTCTTTTTAGTGTTCTTTATATTTTCTTTGCTTGTACTTTGCCTCACTCAAGTGAGAGACTTCATGCGGTAGGTAAGTTTGTGTGTCTGGTTTAGTCACTCAGTATTATATTTCCCAAATGTGTCTATTTTCCTATCAAGGCCTCAGATATTTTATTCTTTATAGCAGAGTAGTATACTATTATATTTACATACCAAATTTTGTCTATTCAATGATCTGGTGATGGGTATACAGGCTGCTTCCAGAATTTAGCTATTATGAATTTTGCTGCTATAAACTTTGGTATGTATGTGTAGATGTAGTATGACAAGTGAAGCTCTTTGGAGAAGGTACCTAACAGAAGATAGCTGGGTAATATGGATTTTTTTTTATTTCCAATACATGGTTCTTCCTATTAAAAAAAAGATAAATTTCTATGCTGATTTCCATAAAGATAGCTCCAGTTTGCTTTCTCATTAACAATGCAGGAGTTCCTGATTCATCACACCTGCATCAGCATTTGTCATTATTTGATTTGCTAATGATCGCCACTCTTTCCAGAGGAAGATGAAATCTTACAGTTGTTTTTATTTGTATATATCTAAAGGCCAGAGATGTTGAACATTTTTTCATATATTTATTAATCATTTGCATTTTTCTGTGAGGTGTCTGTTCATTTTTCTAGGTCATTAATTAATTGGATCTTTAAGTTTAAGTGGTTGGATTTTTTTAGCTTTTTATATATTTTAAATATCAGTCCTCTGAGAAGTAGCTGGGAAATATTTTTTGTGATTCTGTAGGTTGTCTCTTCACTCTACCAGTATAATCAATCAGATAAAATCCCACTTGCTGTTTCTTGCTTCTCTTTTTTTGTGACTGAGGTTCTGTTTACAAAATCCTTTCCTATACCTATCCTCTCTGCAAATGTTTCACCTATTTTGTCTTACAGGAAGTCTAATGTTCCTGCATTAATGCTTAGATCTTTAATCCATTTTGATTTTAACTAGAACGTGGTGAGAGATAAGGGTTCAGTTTCAATCTTCTACAAATGGATAGCCAATACTTCCAACACCATTTTTTGAATAAGTTATCTTTCCTCGAACATTTACTCTTGAAACTTTTGTCAGTGATCAAATAGTTAAATATGTCTGGGGACATTTCTATATCGTCAATTACGCTTCATTGTCCTATATGTCTGTTTTTGATCTGGGACATTGCCATTTTTGTCACTACTGCCTTTTACTATAGTTTGAAGTCTGATATTGCTATGCTGCTTATTTTTGCTCTTATTGCCAAAGATTACTTTATTATTATTATCATTATTATCATTATTATTATGGGTCTCTCTTCTGACCTCATTGAAATTTTAGGACAGTTTTCTGTAGATCTGCAGAGTACACCATTGTTATTTTCATAGAGGCTGGACTGAATCTCTATAATAGTTTTAGAAATTGGGCCTTTATCACAATATTTGTTTTGCTCATCCAAGAACAAGGAATGTCTTTCCATGTTCTGATGAATTCTTTGGTCTTCTTCAGAGTACTGCAGTTTGATTTGTAGAAGTTCTCCACTTCCTTGGTTAAGATCATTCCTAGATATTTCATTTTTCTTGAAGCAGTTGTGAGTCATATTGTTTTTAAAGTTTCCTTCTCATGCCATTCATTTTTGGTGTACATGGATGTGAATTAGTTTTATATATAGATCTTGTATTCTGCTACAGTGCTGATATTAATTCATTAATTCTAATGCTTCGGTAGAATCCATTTGGTGTCCTATGTGAGAACATGCAATATTTTCCTGGCTCCTTTCACTTCACATTGAGTCTTTTAGGTTCATTTATAGTATTTTGAGAGCCAGGGTTCTTTATCGTAAAGTATAAATTAAATTTATTTTCATTGATACACAAAAAGAAGAGTGTACTATGTGATACTGAGGGTACGTGCACACCTCACAGAATATTTAAAGTAGGTTAAACATACGAATCTCCTCAAACATGTAGCACTGATATGGGAAAACATTTCAAATCCCTTTTCTCCTTTATAAAATATTTAGCTCAGAAGAGCATGAAGCAAACTTACTTGATTCATGCCTGCAAGAAGAAGTGTCGAGCAAAAGCTCCAGTGAGCACCATACCCTCCAAACAAAGGCACATGGTGACCCAGGCGCAGACATCCCCATTTACAAGCACATTTAGCCAGTGCCTTTGCACATTTAGTGAGATCAAATCAGCTTTCCTAAAATTTCAGTCCAGTCAAAATGACAAACTCCATTGTCATTGTCATACTTCCCAATAAGGTTAATAACATTGTATATTCTTTTTATCTTACAGTACTTAGATTTAAAATTATGTTATCTATATCACTAATAGTAAACCTTAAATAAAAATTATTTCACAGATTACTGAAAATGTGTGATTTATGCTAGACTGAGAGAGTGACATAAATGATATGTAAATCAGAGGAAATAAACAATCTTTTAAGAGAACAACAAAACCAGGAGGAGGGAGGAGAAGTGGAGAAGAGAATGTATCTTGAGATACCACAGAGCACATTCTTGGTGTTTCCCTGAGTCCTTGTTTTTTGACTCTGACCGCACTTGTGCATTTTTCTCACTATATGTTATATTTTGTTTTCTTTGAGGGTTATTATCTTTTATTTTATTTTTCTAAAACCTAAGAAATGAGGGTTGTTATGAAATTTGCAGAAGCCTCACAACTAGTACAGATATGAATGTTTATTTAATACTATTATGACATAATCCTATTTTTTAAAAAATCAGACATTTTCTGCAAATCTACATAATAATAAGAACTTACTTCTAAAGCTTAGTTGAGTGTTGGATTTTAAACTAAGATTTCTACTAGAATGTTTTAGTTTTTGTTTTTTTCTGCAAGATATTTTTTGGCCAGCTGACAATATGTCTTATGAGCAGAACTGAATATGTTTGGTGGTACACGATTGTGAGAAGCCAGAGCTCAAATGCATATCTCTTTTTATCCAAATTATTAAGAAATAACAATAGGTAAGTACAGGCAGCACAATCAATATAGTTCTGCCTCTAACAATACTAACTGAGCAACAAAAGTTATTTGAAACTGACACAATTTTTTCCTTCCTTGTAGTGTTCAGAAGAGTAGAATTCTATTTATATCAAGTTTTTCATACTGTGAAGGGTAAAAAGTAGGAAGTTAATCTTCATCTGCTTGGCTCTATCTGTTTCAAGTGGCAATTTTAGTAGGTCTTTGTGTTTGAACTGTGAAAACTAGAAATGTTATGGCTATAATTTGACTAGTTTCTGATTTATTAATTACCATTCAGTGTGTCTAATAATCAAGATGTTAACACTCGGGGAATCAAATGTGGCACATTCCTTATCAATAACTTTCAGTATTTTAACTTCCAACTTCTAATTGTTAATTTTACCTCATTGCTCTACTAGAATACTTCCTCACTGTACTCAGTTTTGTAAAGTTATTGAAATATTTCAGGGTAGTACTTTAAAACATGCAGTAGATATAAAAAGAAATTTAAAAGTATATATAAATAATCTTCAAAGGCAGTCTCAACTTTTGATAGCAGTAGTTACCAGAAAACAAAACAAAACAAAACAAAAAAACCTTTTCTCTCAAGTTACTCTAAAATGGAAAGCCATGGACAACAAAAGGAGCTATGTCATTTCTTGCACTTCAGTTATCTTTAACAAAGTGCAACTCAATTCAATACATTTTTTCCATACTTTCAAATCATCTCCCATAGTTTGTCTTCTAGCAAGTTGTGACAATATTGTTCAACACAAAGGCAGATGAAATTAGAATATATTGTATATATAATGTGTTATTACAAAAATAATAGCAACAAGTATAAAAATATTATTTTTTATAATTACTTACACAATTATTGTAATATATGCTAACCATAATGAGTGCATAATAGGAAATCATGTGATTGATATAAGGTTGATTAATTTTGAAAAAAAGGATGACTTCATTAGTATTAACAGCCAATTAGGGGGAAGTATTTGAGTGTCAAACACCTGCAATATATACTGATATCTAAGAACAGAATGAGGCTAAAGCTAAAATGGAGCTTTCTGTGATCATTTTCAGCATTATAATTTCCTGCAAAATGTGAGTGATTTGCAAAACTGTGATAGATTTCCCTGAATAGGATGATGGCAAAGGCTTTGTAGATTCAAAAATAGTTTTGCTGAGGCAGTGAGAAGAAATATACTATCAGATTAGAAGCTTTTCATGTTTCACCAAGCCAAAAAGAAGCCAAGAGAGAACTTGTATCTAACCAATGAAAAGTCCTGTTTCTCATCTTGTATTTATTTATTTTTTGCATTTCACTTTTATTTTATTTGACTTCTCACTCTCTATATCTTTTGATTCTCTTTATTTCATCTTACCAAGAGAAAAATTATTCTATTCATGATTTGATAATTAAATATTTTTATTAAATGATTTATAAATGAAAAGGACAAACATTTACAATTTGTATTTTTGGTTAATTTTGGAAAATAAAAAAGAGACAGGAAGAGCAATTCTTGCGACTTTAATAGGGTATCAAACCATAGCAGTTGGAGAACTCAACTCACTGAACATGAAGACTATTTTGCTTAAGGACTGTTAATAACATTTTACAAATTTATCCTAACAGGTGTATTGACTGAAATTCCATAGGAACTGATTTTACATTGTACTGTCTACATCCGTGGGCTCTCATGTATATCACCATCATACTAGGATGTGACATGAACTACTCAACACAGAGTGGTTTAGATCACTTAATAATAATATGCTGAACACAAATACTCATTGGTACACAAACATCTACTTACTACATTATTGGGTTATGATAAAAATGTGGTAATTTGAACCACATAAATATTTTCAGTGAAAGGATGAAAATTTGCATATTTGTCTTGTATGAGCAACTATACTTCTCAAGATAGCAACTAGATATTCCACCTAACTTTTATCCATATTAATATAGCATGATTACTCCATAAATTGAACATGTTAAATATTCAAACATAGAAAAAAAATTTTGAGCCATGGTCTGGCTGTGTAGTGCAGGCTGGTCTTGAACTCAGCCTCAAACTCATAGCAATCCTCCTGCCTGTGCCTTCTTAGTGCTGGGATTACAGGTGTGAGCCACCATGCCCAGCACTGAGATATGTGGTTTTGATTGCTGCTAGACATGAGTCACCACACTCGGCATTTTTGTATGCAGTTACCAGGGATCAAACCCAGGCCCTTATATTTACAATGTAGGCACTGGAACCACTGAGCTAAATCCCCAGAAATCCCCTTAGAAAACATTTCTTAAAGTATGTCTTGTCTTTAATTTTTAAAAACTGTAGCTGTTGAAACCTTAAATATTTAATATAAAACATTAGCTTATAACATTTCGCACCTTCTTATAAGAATTGTAACTCTGAATCTGTAGTCTTGGTATAAGAAAGTCATTTGATGTATAGTTTCATGATTATAGTTATTGATGATATGATAATAAGGCTCTTTTCATAACTGTAGTCACCTACTTCAACACAGATAGAGCCTGAAGTCCCAAGCAATATATATATATATAGCTTTTAGTACAGATAGACCATTGCATTACTTAAAACTTCATAGCTTAAACAATTTTGAATATTTTAATAATTGTGTAATCATAAAACTTTGAAGCACAATACATTATTTGTTTTTTTCTGAAGTTTTTTGTATAATGTAAAATAAATGGAGGCATCTCAAGTGAATTAAGACACAAAGAGTTGCATGTATCTTTAATCATTTCATTGGATTCAGCTGAAACTTTCAACCAAAAGCATACTTTTAGTTTAAAGCATTATGCTTATTAGAAATTAAATGGATACAATTAAATCTCTTATGGCAGTTCTAGATCTGTTAGGAGATGCATTAGTACTTTGTCACAGACAACAGACACTGATTTAAATATTAACCTTACAGAGGATAGACTTTGTGCTCATTATGTGTTTTCTCAGCCACAAAAATTGAGACATTTTAGAAACTGAAACAAAGAAATTTCAAGCTATTAAGAAGGTCAAAGTTGACCACCCCAATGAAATGAGACCCATTTGCAGGAAAAAGTCACTCTTTAAAATGGTGCAGGATTTAATAATTTATTTAAAATTTACTAATACTAAGAGTATCTGGATGGTATTCTGTAAGTTAATGGTGGCTTATGACAGAGTGAGTTGGAAGGATTATCTTTGTGGCAACAGAAAGTGGTTGTAAACTTCATGCAGAACAGAGGAGAGGTGACAAACACATAATTATTTTCTCAGCTCGTCAGGCCCCAGGTTTTTCCTGCTTGTGTGAACAATCAAACATTGAGTGATTTGGCTGGAGTTTGGATTCTTAATTTCCTGCCAAGCTTCAGATAGTTCAGAAGGGGCAAAAATGCATCTATTTTGGCTATAGTTATGCTAAGCATTTTAACAGCTGAGATGAAACATGAAGAAAAAAGTTAAAGGGAGGCACTTACTTAATTCAAATAAAGACTTAATTAGGGTCTCAATTCTATCAGACATTTACTATTACATTTTATCTCATCTATTACTTTTTCTAATAGAATATAATGGTATGTCAATTGTATATGATTAGGGATAGCTATTTGTAGAACTGGGTCCTGCTCTACACTTAATTACATTTTATTTTGAGGTTAATATTATATTACAACTGTGGATTTTATTTGAGCCTGTTCTTACAATTTTCTTCTCTCATTAAGATTTAAATTGCTAGTTGTAGATTCGCTTGTTTGCGATGTTTTTCTTTTTGTTTTCTATTTCTAGGTCTATTCTCTAGTGCATTATTCTTGTTGATCATTTTAAAGACACTGAGGGGTAGAAGAAAAGAAATAATTTATTTTAGCCATATGCTGAAAACTTTTGATAAATGCTGTATTCATGTGTTAAGTAAAAGCATGCCATATCATTTGTGATTAGCAATGAGTATGTGGATTTTTTAATTGAAATCTTTATTGGTACATTATATATATATATATATATATATATATATATATATATATATATATATATCATGATTGCATTCAACACTGAGAATTTGTACCAGTATATGACACAACTTAATTCTCATTTTTCCCATAACCCTGCCCACCCTACCACCCCCACCCCCCATATATATAAACTTTGTTTCCTTCCATTTTGTTATAATCTCATTATTTTCCCCCCTTCACTCCATTACGCTTATGGACGTACCTTGAGGACATCCTCATAAGTGAAATAAATAGGTAACAGATGTGTAAGTATCGTATCTTTTCTCTGGTATGAGAAAACAAAACTATAAATGAGTTATAGAATGTATGTCATATATTGTGAAAGAGTATGTGGATTGTTACTTACTTTCTCTCTACTTTTCTCTCTCTCATCCCTATCATTAAGATATACTAAAATTTCATTTCAATTGCTACAAATATTTTTTGAGAACAACCACGGATATTCATCACAAATAGAGAACTTCCCAATGCTTCATCAATTCATGTTTCTCCAGGTCTCCCCACATTTAGAATCATTTATTTATTTATAAATATCATAGAAGTAATGTATTTTGCATCTCCCCCAATGAGAAAAATGAGCTGCGTGTTTTCATTCATATTCTTACCTGACAACAGTAAGGCTGCTCCAGGGTTTCACCCTACTCCTGGCATGCTAATTTTCATTATTTAGCAATTACTTCAAGTTACTTTTAAAAGTTACTTAAAACTGCATGAGAGAAGTTATTCAATTTTTTAAAAAAAAAATCACATAGTTGCTTTTTTATTATTTTCTCAAGGAATGAAGTCAAATTGAAACCGTGCCTTGCGAACATGTTCTGATATGCCAGCCAACAAATAGATTCTTATTTTTATTCATGGGATTCTATAACCAATAACTGGCTTATAAAATGTGTTGAAACCCATCAAGTTCTAGATATGTGCCCGATGGTTGGACAGCGCGAGGCATCAGGTCCACCCATAAAATTGCACTTTCTGTGTAACAATGGAAGCTGCTTTTCATTAGCATTCCTAATATCTCAGGTTTGGGGAAATCTCCAGGTAATATATGCAGTGAAGAACATCACGAGGCACTGAGAAACAATAGGCCTCTATCAATCAACATATATTTAAATATGAACAGATTTTAGGAAAGCTTTGGATTTTTTTTTCTTTCCCTGACATTGATGTTAATTAAGTATCATAATTTAATGAACCCAAAAAGAAGATTGACATTTGTACAATTAGTCTTCACATGGCTCGCAAATCTGGTCCTCCGAATCTGAATTTCAGACAAATGTTCCTGCCATTGTGTGCACAGCGCTCTGACACCAGCTCAGCTTCCAAGTCTCCCATTATATTCTCAGGCTTAGCAGTATAAAATAAATGAAGCAAGACAAGGTTTCTGCCACAGATTTACTTTACTTAACGGAGAAGAGTCTAAAGAATGAATGGGGATACCACTAACTGTGGTGTGTTTTGTTGAAGGTTCTGAACAGCATGGTGAGCTAACAAAATATTAATTTGTACTATGTTTTCCTGTATATTTACATTTTATATTCACTCTCATTTATTCTAGATTCAGCTGATTTCTCTGCTTTAATAGGCATCAATTTAGCCACTAATTATTCCAATGGAAGACTCACTCTCCCTGAATTTTTAGTTAGCTTTTGTTTCAAAGGGTAATATACTCTGCCTTCTTCACACAGGTACTGGACAGAAAATGGACTCCCAATGATTACTTTCCTCTAGTATTTCTATGTTTCATACATAACATATTAATGAGTTTGAGACACTAATTTGTTGAAGTTAAACTTGCGTTTGTTTAACTTTTATAGGGAATGAAATAGGTTAAGTTAGGACAGAGCTAAAGATAAAGAACAGGAAAGAGTGAATCAAGTACAGGAATGGTAGTTTTAAAAAATTATCTGTGTGTGCCTACATACAACTGTAATACAACAAGTATATGAATTAATCATTGTGAGTTGAGGATAAGAATGTTTGAAAAACACTTTCTGGTTCTAAACAGCGCTTACTGCAACCTGACACTATAATTCTCAAACCATATGATGAAGCATAAGGGGGAGTACTGAAATGGTAACTAGAAGATAAAGACAATGACTACTGGAATGAAGTAAATAGACCCCAATTTACAATCCCTTTTTTTAAATTGTGAGTAAAATCCATGAATATGATGAGTTGACTTCTGTGACGTAGTTATTTGGCAAAGATGATAATTTCCCAGATTTAAATTTGTGTTAATGAAAAGAAAGTTTATGAAAGTTTATCATAGGTGGATCAGACCAAAATAGATGATCTTTTTAAGAAAAGGATCTTGAAAAAACAGGATAAGAAACTGCAGTAGACTTGCTTCAGTTAGCCTGAAAAATCAAAGTGCTATGTTATGCAGAGTCACATGTGACAGGGAGCAGTCAATGACTTGCAGGATCTAGGGCTTTCGTCCTACCAACCCCAGGAAATCAATCACTCCAACAACCAAGCAGTTTGAAAAGAGTTTCAGAGAAGCTCATAGCCCCAGCCAGTGCCTTAAACTCCACCTCATGGAGTACACAAGTTAGTGCCTAGATAAGCTGCAGCAGATCTCTACACTGGACAGACCAAGAGGAAATAAGTGGTTCATGCTTTCAGAATTATGTTAATAGAAAATCTTCATACAGAACTAGAGAACAAATATAGCTGTCTATCCAGATATGAGGTGTACGGGATCCCCTCTTTGTCCTGGAGCCAACTTGAATCACTAGGAGAAAGAAAACATTTGCTCCTACTATCAGTAAATTTCTGCAGCCAAAACCCATCAGCATTAGTTCAGTTCCCATCACATGTGTGCAACATGTCAAATGAGTGCCTTTCCTCATCTGGCTTTTCACTATATACCTCAGTGCTTTTTCAAAGCACAAAGAGAAATATATGTGGGTAAGAGCGAGCTCTGGAATATAATTTTCAAATCCTTGTAAGGTAGACAATATGAAGCTTGATTTGTAGAAGAAAAAGAGAGAGTTGAGACATGTTCAAAAGCTTTTTGCATACACAGTTACTTTACATCTATCTCGGAGTCTAGAAGTCTCTTTCTAATTATTTTCTCATTAAATTTCTCAGAGTAACAAGAAATTCAATTTGTTTTACTGGGAAGCAGACTGATGTGTAGTGAGTGATGTGATTTTTAGCATAGTTATTTAGCTTAGTTTAGCCAATATCTCTACATTTCTTCATTTGGGAGAGAGAGAGAGAGAGAGAGTGTGTGTGTGTGTGTGTGTGTGTGTGTGTGTGTGTGTGTGTGTGTGTGTGTAAAGATAGAAAAATATCATTTCTGCTCTTTTGGAATTGGGAAAGTTATTATGAATACTGCTAAATACATATTTTAAAAATAATCACTATCTAAATTTGGTAAGCTCTCTCAATCATGTAACAAAACAGTTTATAATTTAATTTTGAAATCACAATGAATCAATCCTTCAATAATTCCATAAAATCTGTGTAGTGGAATTTTTCACTAATTGAGAATTTAGGATGACTTAAGTGTAATGAGACCTGAAATTGAATAAGGAAAAAGAATAAGCTATGCATCCTAATAGAGCAAAGATGATAAATGTAAGAAATTTACTGTAGATTTTATTGTATTAAAATATTATATTATTTACTATAAATTAATCTTAAGTTAAACTGTTTTTATAAGCAAATTTTCTCTGAGCAGTGTTATTGGTATTTCTGAATATACTTTATACTGAGTATTTTTAAATATAATTTAAATATTCTCCTTATTTACCATATTAATGAATTCCTATCAAAGCTAAACAGTAATTAAAAGCATTTTAGCACATTAAAATATCAAACTACTTTTGAAATTCAGAAAAAATATCTATCATTTCTAAATAATTCATCTTCCAAAAAATCAGTTCTCCTGAATTAAAATTGTACACAGAAAGAATCCTAAGATACTGAAGATCTTTCTTTTGGTGCTACCAGGGATCAAACTTGGCCCCTTGTGCTTCCAAGATACGTTCAGTAACACTGGAGCTAAATCCTAGCTGAAGAATCCTCTGATAAACAATCAGAACTTAAAACTGGAACAAGTGCTATTGTGGAGCTCAGCAAAAACTGATTGTGCGCTTACAGCAGGTCTGCGCTTGATAGGATCTCACTCTGTGATCGGTACAACAGAACAGGAAGATGCCAGCTTTTATTCATCTGAAATAAAGACTTTTTGGTAATTTTATACGTCTCCCTGGCTTAAAACTACATGTCTAATATTTCTGATCACAATCAACAGAATAATTTGTTGCCTAGTTTTACTGTAGTACTGATGTTGGGTGAGTTTTTTTGGATTCAAAAGAATGTGCTTATAGCCAAATAGCATTATTAAAGTATTAAAAAATTTATATATATGTATATATAGTTTCATTAGGACAGCATCCCACCTGTCAGGCTTCTTTCAGATTCTTCTGCTAAAACATTGTCCTTTGTAGCTGACAAATCCTATACTACTTACAATCTCAGCTACTCCAGAGACTGAGGGAGAAGAATCACTTGAGCTTGGGAATTCTAGACCACCTAGGCAACACCTTGTCTATCTCTTTTGATAGAGCAAATGTAGGGTATTTTTATTCAAAAGAAGGGATAATTGTACAATATTTAGGAGAAAATCCTAGGTTTTTCTATTTCTACTTCTGTATAAATTATGCAAGTCCACATTGAAACAGCATCAGGTTAGAAAAGATTTGGCTAAGGTCCCAAAGATAACTTTCCAAATGACTTCGAAACATAAAGCTTTTAAGAAAATGGATAATTCTGTGATTTGAAAACTTCAAGTTTCTATCAAGAGATGATTTAATAGATGTCAATATGAATAACATGCTGTGGTGTCTTCAGTGTCTTATGCTGCCTGACTGCTCTGCCTGCAGATGAAAGGAGTTTCAAGGGGTTAAAGAAAATAGGTAGTGGGTGGGAGCAGTACTGGTGGGAATTGCTGCTGGTGCCTTGTGTATGGGTTCTAAAGGTGAGAATTTGTTAGAATTTGAGCCAGATGATACAGGTTGTAAGATTATATTGTGAAAGAGCAATGACATTCAAGAGAAATAAGGATCAGGCATCAGTATCTATGTTTAGCTGGTCTCTAGAACATCCCTTGTTCATAATTATAATTCAGCTTTAGATCTTATATATTTTTATGCTTAAAACTCTTCTTCTATATTTTATCAATAACAATGACATTGGTTTAAAGAATTCCTTAGATCATGAATACATTCTATGACTTTTACTCTTGCATTCCGATCATTTACAATTAGAGTACTTTGGAATAAAATTAATAGACAAAATAAAAAGGAAAACAATATCATTTATATTGATTCCATCCTGATGAAACTCTACTCACTAAATAAATTTTTAAATTAATATAACCATAGATAAGCTATGAACTCTTTATATTTTACTTTTTTATCTGGAAAGTTTGATTATTCTTTTCAGAGTAGAATCTCTGAATTATTTTTACTAAATAAAAAAATGATAACATATTTATTTTTCATATGAGTAACTGCTAGCCAGTAGTTATTAATTAATATTTAATATGAAATATACATAGACTCTACAGAAATTACTAAAATTTTGGGACCATGAATACATCATTTTTTAATTCAAAAAAAATTTTTGGTTCATACGTCCTGAGTTTTTAATTTTTAAAAATCTTTATTGGTACATTAAGAATACACATCATCATTGCATTCAACATTGAGAGTTTGTACCAGAATATGACACTTGATTCTCATTTTTTCCCTTTCCCTCATGCACTGCAACTCCCCACCCCCTATACACACAATCTTTGTTTTCTTTCTTCTTTATTAATTCAAATTTTTATTGGTACATTATGAATACACATCATCATCACATTCAACACTGAGAGTTTGTACCAGAGTAGACATGACTTGATTCTCATTTTTCCCCTTCCTCACCCACCCTGCAACCTCCCACACCCTATAAATGTAAACTTTGTTTCCTTTTTTTATTACAATCACATTTTTCCCCTCATTATTTACACTTACACCCTCTTTCCTTTTAAATATTTTCTATTTCACAATATCAACTATATATACTAGAACTCATTTACATCTTCATTTTTTCATATCAGAGAAAAGTAAGATATTTACACATCTGTGACCTATAATTTCACTTATGAGAATGTCTCAAATGTACATCAATATTTAAAAAAAATAATGATGACTTCAAGAAGCTTCTGTTTCTTTGGGTTATATCTCCTGATGTTGTCATTATTAAAAAATAAAATGGAAGGAGTTTTTAAATATTTTTATGAAGACACATAAGCCCACTACATGTCAAAATAAGTATAAGAAAATTTAGTTATAAATTAATAAGTAGAATTATTTTTCATTTGTGCAAATATCTATAATGACTATTTTAATCAAAGATAGTTGGAGTCACATTCCTGATATGTATTCATCTTGTTGTAACATGATTTTAGGGTGAATTATGTGAAGAAAATATCAGCTCACATTGATACAGAGTGAAATTGCAGATCTTGAGGGTTCAAGATCCCTAAAGAAACCACAAGTCACACTGGAGGAACCACTCTTTATCTGTATCTTTCTATTGTCTATTTTCTCTCTTCCTTAATCTCCTTACACATAAATTATACCTGATTTTTTTCTTTTTTTTTTAATCCCCTTATATTTTATATGCTTTGCTTCTTTCTTCTTCCCTTATCCATGATTCCTACTATTCATTCATTTAATTATCTTCTGCTGATCTCTAAATTCCTTCTGCAACATTGCTCCCTTTCCTTAAAATCTTGCCTATTTTCTTCCTTTAAGTGATTTAGAAAAATAAAGTATATCTCTCTAGGAAAAGTGCCATATTGATAGCTCATGGGAGGACATATGATATAACTCCTCTTTATTTCTCCCTAACTATTCTTTGGAATAAGAATTATCTATTCATACAAACAAAGCAACAGCAAGAGATCAAATAGCTAATTTTCCACTTTCCCTCAATTCATATATCCAGTGTTATGAGTCCCCTTCCAAAATTTATCCTGTATTTAGGCTTTTAACTCCAGATTTCTAAGTCCAGTTCATGTTGAATGCCCTTCTTCCTAACTGTAATATCACAAAGGTCTGCTTTTCCTCCTACCAACTCTACCACCACAGTAATGCGATTACTCATGATGCCATTGGTAACTCATCTTAAGTCCGTTCTACTTAGTTCCTGTTCCTGGGCTCCTATGAGTAATGGTGGTGACATTTCACAGCTGACCCGGTCTTCTCCAAAGAACTGACTTTCAAAAGGAAGAGCCACCTCTTTCAGAGGGTAGAGCCCTTCAGAGCCCAAGGACAGAAAATGGCCAGTGACAGATGGGCAGGGTAAAATGGCCGACATCCTACTCCGTGGTACAATCTGTACTCCAGAGCCTCTCACGGGATCAGAAGAAAGCTTGTTCACTGAGATCACACACTTGTTTCCTGTACTCTTGCTACCCTGAGGTTGCTTTTTGTCTCAAACTCTGCTTCTAGGAAAGTAAAACTAAAACACTAATGCTTATTATGTTATATTCTTTACTTTAAACTTTTTTAAATTTTTAAATCTTTATTGGTACATTACATATACACATCATGATTGCACTCCATAATGGGGATTTGTACTAGTATAAGACACAACTTAATTCTCATTTTTTCCCATAGCCCTACCCACCCGACCACCCCCCATATACATAAAATCATTCCTTACTTTTTTGTTACAATCTCAACATTTTTCCCCTTCTTCCTATTTTACATTGAGCATTTTCTATTTCACAATATATAACATACAATTCTAGGACTCATTTACACCTTTATTTTCTCATACCAGAGAAAAGATGCGATATGTACCTATCTGTGCTCTATTTATTTCACTTATAAGGATATCCTCAAGGTATGTCCATTTAAATAGAAATGATTCAAAGTTATCATTTTTTATGGCAGAGTAATACTCCATTGTGTAGAAGAACCACAGCTTTTTTATCCAGTCTCCAGTTGATGGACACTTGGGTTGTTTCCAAGATGTAGCAATCACAAATTGGGCTGCTATACTTTTGAGTGAACTCCAAACTTTATTTTTACTTCCAAAATACTTATTTTAAGGGTAGGTGACAATCTACCTACTGATATTATTTCTTGTCAAACAGCTGAGGAAAGCACTTCCTCAGGAAATCTACTTTGGCTATTTCTTGTCTGAAAAGCTCTGTATTTTGTAGAAACATTTTGTTTCCATGATTGAATTTTAGGTGTACTATTTCATAGAGGCTTTCTTGAATATGCTATATAATTTTGCCTTCTACTTTCATTTCTTCAGTTCCGTATTTTTGCTAAATTACTATTTATACTTTTTAGAGAATTTATTAGTGGAAATCATCATATATATAATTTTTTTTACAATTTTATCTCTGTATTAACTCTCCATTATTGGCCAAAATATTGACCATTTACACTCTAAAGTCAAATTTGGGTCATATGATCAGGAGACACAATTCCAGTAAGCTGGCAGGAGGCCTTGAGGAGCAAGTCTGCTTTGTTCACAGCAGGAAGGAAAGACAACCGGAAGCAACATCACAGAGGAAGCGATAAAGGACCAGACATCAACCCTATGGCTAGGCCTCCATGGCCCACCTGACAGACCTGCTAGTGTTCTCAGCCAGTCTCGAGTGGCTCTGTTAGTCAATGATTGACAAACTGCCTGGACCACCACGTCCTACCCTTTATCCACTTTATAACCCAACATATCTCCACAAACCATACTTTATATCCACATAATGACAACAGTAAGTTCAAAATTGCACCTGATGTAATATAGAAATCTCCATAAAACCAGAAATGGGACAATCTCTTTCCCATAGATTCAACAATTCTTACATTCTTTTTTAAATCCAAGTGGAATTTTCCTTCAAACCTCCAAACAAACTCTTAACTGTGAAGTTTTAAAATTTCAAAGCAAGTTGCATAATTTCAAGTTTAAACAGCAAGAGGGAAGCATTCCCATTTCTAAAGATAGGAATGGAAGGATGGAAAGAATTTGGACCAAAACAGACCATAGGTCAGCAGGGCAAACATTCCCAGTCACTCTGTATTCAACCTCTGAGCCACACGGTGAGAAGAGGTCTCCAAAGGGCATTGGCAGGGCCTCCCCTCAGGTCTGCATGGCACCTTCTGACTCATCTCAACAGGCTTCTGCAGGACCCTCTTAGGGACACCTTCCTTGGCTTCCTCTGAAATCTGGGTGGAAGCCTCCTGATCCCATAACATTTGCATTCTTCATGCTCATAAAATCCATAAGTTTGACACACCTCTGAAATTGCCTCAGTTTCCTTACCTGTACTGGGCTTGAAATTAGTAAAAATAAACTACTTAGGATTAAGCTTTAGAGGTATTATGGGAGGAGGGCTTCAAGCATGTATTATCTTGACTAAGATTAAAATGTCAATTATAGATGACCTTCTTTTTAAAGAATTATAATCTACTAAAATGTAAAGATATGCAAGTTTATTAGTTTTCTTTCACTATGAAGAAAATTGCCCTCAATTTAACAGCACAAAACAACAAAGAAAGTTACTATTGCAATTTTCAGACTCAAGAATTGAGGCAGCTGAGATGGGAGGTTCAGACTTTCAATCACTCTCAACTTTTCACCCAGGTGATAGGCTGGAGTGGCAGTTGTCTTAAGGTTCAGTGGGTCTGTTTCAGAACAGATTCCAGCAAGTCGCAGGCCCTGAACATGTTGACCCTTCAAAGGATGGTGAGTGCTCCCATCCTGTGAGAGCTCACCCCTCAGAATGAAAGATCTGGGGGGAGGGAGGGAGGGGAGGGAGGGAAGAGATAGATGGAGAGAGAGACAGAGACAGAGGAGAGATCCTGGATATAAACTTCCCATCATAATAATAAAACTTGCAAGAAACATTCTGTCACTTTGCATTACATTCTATTCACTAGAAGGGAGTCAGTAAGTATATCCTGGCCTCATAGTTAGCAGAAGAATGAAGCTGTGCCATTTTAATTAGCAATATCAGAGAGATGTGGAGCTGGCCTTTCTGGAGGCACATGTAGCCCCTGCTAGTTGTGAGGCTTTTGTGGGACCATCATTTGAGCTCAAGAATTCAAGATCAGCCTGGAAACAGTAAGACATTATCTATAAAAAAAGAAATCAAATAAAAATTTAAAACATAAAGTTACTACACAATTTTTTAGAAAGATACATATGAAAAATTCCATGACAGTGATATCCTCAAAATATTCAAAGAATTTCTAAGTCTTGCAGAAGGATAAGTTAAGTGACACCTGAGAAAAATAATGTTAGAAGAAACAAAAAAAAATGAAGAATGGTCAAAGGATGGAATAATTTGTCCTGGGTAATTCTATGCAGGGGAGGAGGATTTAGATTGCTGACTTTGCACTGGAAAACAAAATCCTTCTGTTCTTCTGTGATTTATAGATGACCAGAAAAAAATAAATTTTAAAAATTTGTCTATTTACAAACACTGAGGACTTCATCGGCATAGTACTGCTCCAACAGGAAGTGAAGCAGCAGCTGTATGAGAGGATTCGGGGTTCATCTGTTTGGCTCACTACTTCCTGGCATCTGTTCACTGGGAGAATACTAGACTGAGAAACACCTTTCCCTCCATCAGGAAAAAACATGTCTCTGCTCTTCCTCTGGAGCCCCTACCCCATACACAACTGTGTGCTGTCACATTTCACCAAATAACTAGCTTTATGGCCTAATAAATACCAGAAGTAGGACACATACATTTATTGTTTCTTCTGTGAACAGGTCCTTTATTGAAATACCTGTCTTTAGACATGTTTCTTCGTAGAAACTTTGCTAATACATAAAACCAGTTCAATAGATTCAGATAAGCAGACAGAAAAAAAACTCATTAATTGACAGCTTTGAAACTGAGCCAGTTAAACCAAAAGCCTGAACCAAGTCATTCACCAGAATGAACCTTTGTTAAACTTCATTAATTGCAAACTTGGAAGATAAGAACAAGATGAAAAGAGGGAGAGAAAGAGGACTAAAAAGGAGGAGAAGAGGGAAAAGGAGGAAGATGGTTGACAACCAATGTTCAGTGTTCTCTACATGAATTTAAATCATTCTTTCCATCTAAATAAAAAAGATCTCTATAAATAATCATTGCACAAAAATAACCATAATGGTAAAATTAGGCTCAGGTGACCTTTCACTGTATATAAATCTTCAACATTCGGCATGTTTTTCAGTCCTTCAGCATCGACGAGCACGTTCTGGGACTGTCACTTGTATGCAGTTTGCAAACAGAGGACCTCTAAATCTTTTTTTTTAATTCAAATCTTTATTGTTATATTATGAATACACAGTATCATCCCATTCGACATTGAAAGTTTGTACCAGAATATGACGTGTTTTGATTCTCATTTTTGTCATGGCCAAATTGGGAACCTTTAGGTCATCGGATCAAACTGCTTACATATGTGGGTAATACACAGTCAGGAAATAAGGTCTGGCGGTTTCAAAAACAATAAAATTATTTTTGAGAATTGTGAATGACATAACCACTTTATTATTTTACAAATATAATAAAATTCAGAATCTATCTAGAGGGAGATTCTACTTTGCTTTTCAATTAGCAAAACCAAACAGGGTAAACATGATTAGTCAATAATTTTTGCAACCACAATCATTATTCATTACACTACTTTGGAGATCATTTCTGCTTTCCTAGTTGGGATAAATAAATTTAGCATAAAACTGAGCAGTTCTTTTGCTTCCATGCCAGCTGAACTTGTCTATATCCCTTGCACCATCAAATTGTAAAATGCTTTTGTATTTTGTGCATAATTTTTAAAGACAGACAATATTTCTTTAAATGAGAAGAAACACAGAGGAAATATATACTTACTGTTAAAAATTTTAAGTGAAATGGTGGTTTTGAAAATACTTGCTAATTCTTACTGCTAAGAGTGATGACCAGCAGCACACACATTACCAGTTTTGACACTAAGTACAGACAGTATCTACTGACTATCTTTCAATCTGTAACTGTACATACACACGTTCCAAGAAGATCCAGCTTCTCACACTTGTGAGATAAATTACTTTGGGGTTTATTTGTGTTTCCTTTCCCCTCCCCAACACAATTTTAATCCAACAGTTCTTATCATTAACTTTTAGGAAATAATAATTAACTCAATGATTTAACACCATCTCAAGGCTCCCTAAACATGCCAGGTCTCTCCTCAGCTTCCTGGTAATTCTCTCTTTGTTTTCCTTTAATCCTTTAACAAATCACTCACCAGTTGTAACACTGCTTGATAAATCTGTTTAAATGGTTCATCCAATTGGATGCAAATATGCAGTTTAAAATTTCACAGACTAATCTAATGTCCCGTGAAAGAATAACATTGACTTCGGGCTGTAGAAAGGTTAAATAGACAGTCAGTAGTAGATTTTGAACATAGTTCTCAAATACCTTTAGGCTAGTTCTTCTCTTGAAGTTATTCATTTCACCATTTTGTCATTCTTAGAATTGCTTCAAAGATTTAGTTCATATTATCATGTCAATCTCTAAAAAGAAGAAATTAGTTTATATCTTAACTTAAATTTTCTAGTATTGTTTTGACATTGACTATTCAATCCATACCTCATTTAGAAATATCACACATCTATTGGGAAGATGTTTTGGTAGCGCCATCTTGTTCCTAAGGAAAGGAAAGTAAGGAACCTGCCACAGAGACTTCATTGCTGCAGCTGGAACTCACTCCCCGCCTTCTCTATCCTCACTTCACTTCTATCTTCATGATATGCTGAACTCCAATAGTGTCTCCGTATTTGAGAAGACTCGTTTGACTTCCTGTTTCAAATATGAACAGTAAATAGCAATCTACTGTGGAGTACACATCTATAATCCCAGCACGCAGGAAGCTGAGGCAGTAGTTCCATAAATTCAAAGCTTACATAATCAGTTCAAGGCCATCATGAGTTACAGAGTGATGTCTTATCTCAACCTGTGCCCATGTAAAAGAAGAAGAAGAAGAAGGAGGAGGAGGAGGAGGAGGAGGAGGAGGAGGAGAAAGAAAGAGAAAGAAAGAAAGAAAGAAAGAAAGAAAGAAAGAAAGAAAGAAAGAAAGAAAGAAAGAAAGAAAAAAGAAAAGAAAGAAAGAAAGAAAGAATAGTAGATGGTGCTGCTTTGGACCAAATTATGTTCTTATTATAAAATTTAAATGCTAAATTTTTACACATAATATGATGCTACCTGGAAATTGGGCCTTTCAGGTTATTAAAGCTAAATGAATTTATGAGTAGGGCACTCACTGGTGATGAAATTAGTGGCTTTATAAGAAGAGAAAAAGACAGAGCTTGGGTGTCCCTGTAAGGACTCAGGACAAGGTGATTGTCTGTGAGCCAGAGGAAGCCACTCAACAGGAACTTTGTCTTTATTCTTCAATGTTCCACTCTCTAGAACAATGAGAGGTAAATATCCCTTATCGACACACTTGGTCTATGATGCGTGATTTTTTTTAGATATAGTAGCTCAAGCTGCATAATACAATTACATAAATCACATCTTCAATTTATAGATTTATTATTTCTCCATTATCAAAACCAAACAGGATAAACATGATTAGTTAGAATAATATTTTCAACCTCAAACATTATTCATTAATTAATTTAATATATTTGTATATTATATATTGTATAGTTTATAATGCATATTATGTATAATATTATATTTTGCTCCCAATATTCCTAATACTAAGAAAGTGATACATTAGACTAATTCTAAGAATCCTATGTAAGTTTTATATTAGACGAATTCACACTTATTATACTAATCTGACTTACTTTTTTTTTTTTTTTTTTTTAAGGCAGGGTCTGGCTTTTGTAGTTCAGGCTGGCCCTGAGTTCAACCCTGAACTCACAGAAATCCTCCTGCCTCTGCCTGCTATGTTCTGGGATTACAGGCATGAGCTACCATGCCTAGCACTGTGGTAATGTGGTTCTGATTGTTGTTAGCTGTGAGTCTCCAAACCAGCATCCATCATACGTGGTTACCAGGGATCCAACCCGGGCCCTTGTACTTGCAACACAGGTGCTAGAACCTCTGACCTACATCCCTGGCCCTGGCTTACATTTTTTGGCAACCCTCTTCTGATGGAATATTCAGTTTCTGTTTTTTTCCTGGTGGTTTCTCAAGGAGGTGTCATTATGAATAATTTGATAATTATAATTTATAGTAGAAGCAAGTTTATAATATTGAGTCAGTAGTTTAAAAATGCAAAGATAGAGAAAAATAGCAAAAAAAGAAAAAATATTTACTGATTCATTTAGTAAAGTTATGCCAATTTCAGAACATCTGGAAGCTAATGTTAAAAGATCCATCATCCTTCACAGAAAATCAACAAAAGGTGATTTTGGTTAAAAACCAAAAGCATATATAAAAATTTGTTTAAGTCTTGTGCAAATTCACCACATAATAATATATACTTATTTCTTAATATCATTGTCAATTTAATCACTGGCTTACATTCTGATTGAATTATGTCTCATTTTGAGAAAAACGTGCTCATATTGCCAGAAGACCAATGAAAGCGTGGGTCCTCAAGGTATTCAGTGAGGGGGTTTACAATCCCACATGGGATCAATACCTCAGCTGGGAGGGATGTGAAGGCAGAGCTGAGCAGAGGGTGAAATCAGTTCCTTCTCTAGACCTGACAAGTCTAGTCCAGTCCCACCCGCTCAGAGGAAAACACCGTTGGACCAAGCGACCAGACCTCCTTCGCTTACTTCTGTCAGCCTCAGGATGGGTGCTGTTCTGGGAAGGAGGTGAGGAACTCTGGTGTAAGGCCTGCCAGAGAAGAGCGATGGTTCAGGTGTCTGTGTCTCTTCTTCCCCAAAGCTGTGGGGCTTCAGGCTGGAAAGCTTCAATTTTCATTACCATTCTATTACAGGAGGGGCAAGTTCAGACAGCTATGAATATTGTTTTCTGTCAAAATATCCTTAAATCATGGTACATTGCACTGAGAGCTGGCACTGATTGGCACAGGCCACATTCTGTGACACTCGTCACTCAACCCACCTAGATCACATGATCCCTGTGGAAGACTATCCCCTCATCTTCTGGTCATACAGCTTGCTGCTTTTATTCTCCTTTATCCCCATTTAACCCGGAATAACTGGCACAGGGAAGAAATCTGAATACTGAGTCCTTACCCTGGCACCAGCAAGTTGTGGATCATTTGATCACTACTAAACATACTATACTTGGTGTGGAAGACTTAAGTGTTTAATGGATCACTTAACCAGAATAAAGACAAAGAAAAGGACTTTTGTCTTTTTTCTTTTCAATGGATATAAATGTTTTATTTTCAGTTCTTCTTTGAAATCAGTCAATAAAACTGTAGTCTTCATTCTTCAACTTTCTAATCTTTGGAAGGTGGAGCATCTAAAAATATATAGCTGTTTCTTTCCTTTCCTTTTCCTTTATGTTCTCTTCTTTTCTTGTCCTTCCCTCACTTTCAAGAGATTAAATAGAGGGCCATACACTGAGCAATATCCCCAGCCTTCTTTTTATTTTATTTTTGTTTATTTTGAGACAAGATCTTACAAAGGCAATATGTTGTGCAAGCTCAGCTCTAACTTGCCATCCTTCTGCGCTAGTTCCCAGAATATAAGGATTTCAGACATGGACCACCATGCCCAGCCAGAGATTAATACACCTGTAAAAGAATAGCTAAGCTCGCATAGGTCCATTCTGTTCTTCTCCCTCTTCTAGGGATATGTGCCCAAGGACTGCCTCAATGCTCCCCTGCTCTTCTATGTCAGCTCTTCCATCTATTGCCAGCTAGGAACTGTGATAAGGTAGGGCTATGGGAAAAAATGAGAATTAAGTTGTGTCTTATACTGGTACAAATCCCCATTATGGAGTGCAATCATGATGTGTATATTTAATGTACCAATAAACAAAAAAAAGACCAGCTTGACTCTAACCCTAGTTGTCCTCTATTTGTCATGAGAAAAAATGATACCTGTCTTTTCCCTTTGTAATTGTTTTTTTTTATTATTTGAATATACAAACATGAAAGTCTTTCTCCAAAATTCCCAATAGTTACACAAATAAGCAAAACAAAAATCTTCATTTCCCTCATAAAAAGAAGATAAAAATTGTTTTCCATATAAATAAAACCTCAAGGAAAATGAATGTGTAAATTTGAAAACAAAAGTCTGCTGTGACTTCAAACTAATAAAAATTTTCACGAATGGTGTATTTATCAATAACACAACATAATCAATAATATAAAAACTATATTTTTATGTACTATGACAAACATGATATTTTTTCTTTTTGTTTCCTTCTTTAGTCAATACAGTTTTTTAAAAATATTGAATTGACCAAATGGGTTACTTGTCCTCTCATTGTATAATCATAACAAGGCATAGTTAATAAATAAATCAATACAGTAGAACTGCATATTAAAAAACAATAAGCAAAATTTGCCTTAAAATGTTTGCCCTGTAGCCAGGTTTACTTTGAGGCAGCATGTGAAAGATTTAGTGATTAGGCCCCAAAGCACAAAAATACTAATTAATTATGATGATTAGCTATGTCTTCATTACTGGTCTATAAATAAATCATGAATAGCATTATACAGTCAGATATCCTGAAAAATATTCTTTCAGAAGGCTATGAGACAGCTTAATTAATTATAAATGTTCTGCAACTTATCCCTTGTTACATTCTGAAATGTTAACACATACATATATACACAGGTTATATATGTATTGAAATTTCTTCAAGGCTTTCAGTATTTCTTTATGGTACTTATCAATGAAATCCCTTCCAGAATCAAGGTGAAGTTGGGTAAGAATCTGTATTTATTGTTAACAGTAACAATTTAACTTAGAAAGCTTTGATTTGTAATTCCTCTCATGCTTTCCAAAGGCAGCAGTTTCTCTTTGATATTTCACTTCTGTGCGCTCCCAAATTCTACGTGAATGTACTCTCCCACCCACTCCTTTCCCTGTGTTTGGCTTCAGTGTATTTGTCTCATTTGTTCAAAGTATGCCTTCTTATGCATATTATTGTTATTAAACATTGTTTTGTTATAATTAATCCTTTTGTGTCACGTATCCCCATTTCCTTTTGTAGATCCTGTGTTCCACTCAGCACTCCTCCTTCCCAGACACCCCAGAGCTTGATGTGTGTGAACTGCAGGAAGTAGTTCCCTTGTTCTTGACTTTTAAGTGGTCCTATAAATAGGGTTCCCAGCTGAGATGAAGGTAGAAAAGGCAATTTAGTTCCACTTCTATTTGTTTGCATACTGATTTTATACCTCTGGCAAACATCATGGCTTCGGACAGATGATCCTTATCACAAAGATCTCACAATAGGTTTGAGTCTTCACAGGTGTATAGCAGTGAGCAGGTTTCTCTACTGTAATTTTCCCTGCAGTACTGAATTCCACCTTCTGACTTCCCTCTACCTTACTTTAGCTTTTGTAGAAATTTTATTTCAAATCATCCAACTCGATTACTTAATCTCTTTTATACAGGACCTGAGTTATGCATAAATCATTTCATGAATTATTAAGGGCATGCAAAAATAAAGAGAATAAATCATAAGAGTCCTCGTTACATCTTTTGATTGTGAAAACTGAACATACAATTGAAATTGGCTTACACACTTTCATTTTTCTCTTTTTCTCTGAGTCACTATATCACTTGGAGAAACACAAGTGAAAGGATGTACTTTTCACAACGAAGTGTGGCTTAGCTCAGCCAGAACGTAAATTCATGGTAATCCTGACATACTTTTGCATACTGTTCCTTAGGAATGAGTTTATGTCACTCAGGTTTCAGTGAGAAACAAAACCAAATCAGTCACTATAACAGAAAAATCCATGCACAGTGTTAATCAGGTACTGAAAAATTAAAGGAATAAAAACAAAAACTATGCATCTTCATTTTCTCATACCAGAGAAAAGATGCGATATGTACCTATCTGTGCCCTATTTATTTCACTTATGAGGATATCCTCAAGGTATGTCCATTTAAGTAGAAATGATTCAAACTTATCATTTTTTATGGCAGAGTAGTACTCAATTATGTAGAAGAACCACAGCTAGAAAATGCTCAATGTAAAATAAGGTGAAAGGGGACAATGTTGAGATTGTAACAAAAAAGTAAGGAAACAAATTTTATGTATATGGGGGGTGGTAGGGTGGGTAGGGCTATGGGAAAAAATGAGAATTAAGTTGTGTCTTATACGGTACAAATCCCCATTATGGAGTGCAATCATGATGTGTATATTTAATGTACCAATAAAGATTAAAAAAAAAAAAACTATGCTAGTATGAGAGGAGGATCTGCTAAGTACAGTAGCTCTACCCTGGATGGAGCCCTAAATCTGCAAACTGGGTTCTGCAGAGGGGAAGCTCAGAGCATGGAGAAAGGACAGTGTGTGCTGATGTTTCCTGCCTCTGATCCAAGATCTCAGCAGTGTGAGGACAAGTGCTGAGTCCAGTCTCAGGGACAGGCTGCAGGATGCACTGTGTGATGAGGGTGGTTCTACGTGAATGTACTCTCCCACCCACTCCTTTCCCTGTGCTTGGCTTCAGTGTATTTGTCTCATTTGTTCAAAGTATGCCTTCTTATGCTGAAAAACTGTAAATACTCCTCTGATCAAGTCACTGCTGCAACCAGTAAGGTAAAAAGGAAGCCAACACCAAATAAAATTTATGGTGATTTCCTCCCCTTTCATC
>PVIR01002188.1:0-106731 GCA_004026965.1 Petromus typicus
CTTCTCCTACCAAGCTCGTGGTGGTGAGCCTGTGGCCTGAATGCCACAGCTGGCTGTTTCTTGTCATTGAAATCTCTGAAAGGTTCACCATTATTGTCCTAGCTCCTCCCTTTCCTAGCTCATCCTCAGCCATGCTAAGCAGCTCCTTTGTCACCTCACAGAGCAAGGACTGGTCTCCTGGCCCCAAGAGTACATGTAGTCTCATGGCTATGAAGTGTTGTCTACTTCAGTAGCACAGTCTATCCTGCCATGCTACCATCCTCAGGGCTGAGCCATGGAAAGGGCAGGGTGGGATGGCCCTGGGGACATTAAGGACAGGAATCCAAGAACCTGATACATGAGGCTTCCCCACACCTTGGCAGGGGAGCCTTGTATATTGGGCTTCAGGGAGAGTTGTGGTGCTCTGGATGGGGAGCAGAGGAACGTCCCTTGGGGCTAAGACCGAGAGGCTGTGCCCCTCCCCTGAGTGCTTAGGAGCTCAGGACCACATGAATGTCTCCTCCATGGGCACCAGCGAGTCAGGCATGCAGTCAGGGCCTCCTTGACATGGGCACACACAGAGGTCTGTGGGGGAGACACCACACCAGCTTCCCAACTGTGAGATTCACAGACCCCCTCCCATCCCACACGAGAGCAGCCAAACTCTACCTGTCATTAAGAGGCCATGAAGGGTGGCTCCTGCCAGACTATGATCGTGCCAAGTCTGCAGACCTGCCAGAACCACCCAAAGGGAGCTCTACCACGGGCAGGGGCCTAAGGGCCCAGTCTCCACACCTGGGCCTTGGTAGGTCAGTGGGGCACAAACAGAGGTCACCCTGTAATGAGGGCCCAGCCAGGGCAGAGGACAGAGAGCCAGAGCAGAACTGCCCTGTGGGACTAACACCGCCCCACCTTTGCTGCCTGCTGAAACCTGAGAGCTGAGCAAAGGGCACAGGTGACAGTGACATCAGGCAAGGTGGAAGGCATGAACTGAATGTAGAGGGAGTGGAAGAGGAGGCAAGAGCTGGGCAGCCCCTGAACCTTCACCTTCCCAGACCCACTCTGTGGCCCATTCCCTCAGCAGGCTGCCCCACTCCCACCAGGTCCTGCCCTCCAGGAGTGGGCCCTGTTGTCCAACAGTGTGCTGTGTACACCAGGGGTGAGCTCTGCGTGCCAGGAGTGGACCCCACTACCCACGAGTGCACTGGACCCCAGGTGTGTCCTGTGCCCCTAGCAGTGCACCTGAACTCCTCTCCTTTTAGCTTATGACTTTAGCACCCTAGGCAGCAGGGGTGTATCACACCTTATGCCCAGATCTATTTCCTCCTGGCAGACCCCTTCCTGTCCAGCCCTCACCACCATGCTCAAGGTGGCAAAGAGGAAAGCAAGTGAAGTAGAGCGGGCAGTGCCAGTGTCAGCCACAGCCACCTCCCCTGGGGTAAGGAGGATGACACTGGTAATCAATCCACTGGGTGTGGGAGAGGCTGGGTTACCAGATTTACATCTGCAGAGGAGGGCAGGGGAGGCCAGGGCAGGCCAGGGCAGGTGGAATTACAGCTGCTTGCGGAAAGAGAGGCTCCAGGGACCCTTGGCTAGATAGATTCTCATACCCCACCTCTCCTGAGGGGACCCTACAACACCACAGGCTGCCACCCCTCCCCAGGGCTGCAGGACCTTATGGCTCTGGCCCATTCTCCCCAGGAACCTATGTCTCTGTGTACAACAATGCCCAGGCAATGCTGGACCAGACCAGCTGGGGGTTCCCTCTGGCCTGCACTGGAGGAGCCCACACTAGTAGGGCCTCTGGTCAGACCAGCCCAGATACCAAGGGGGCAGGGGTCCAGGGATTGGAAGGTGTTAGACAAATCCAATCCCTCCCTGTCAGCTAGTAGTCACCTTGGCAGAAAAGGGCACTCTCTGACCATACCCACTAGAAACCTGAAGACAAAATGTCCCTTGAGAAATGGCCAGGTTTGGGACATCAGCAGGTGCATAGGGACTCTGCGCTCCTGTCTGCAAGGAAGGAGCCAGCACCATGCCAGGGAGAATCCTGCCTGAAGTGGGAGGGTAGGATTTGGCTACCAGGATGGAACTGCCTTTCTTTGAGGTGCTGGAGTCATCACTGCCAGGCCAGACGT
This sequence comes from Petromus typicus, assembly GCA_004026965.1. Lineage (NCBI taxonomy): Eukaryota > Metazoa > Chordata > Mammalia > Rodentia > Petromuridae > Petromus > Petromus typicus. Next base: position 2,118 of record PVIR01002188.1, read on the forward strand.
GCTGGGACTGCATGGTGGCTTTGCTGACAACACATGGTATCAGATGAGGAGTCCTTGTCATCATCACCTGCTTCTTGGGGGAAGGGCTGTGGACTTTGGTGGAAGGGGGCTTTTGGGAGGCCACTAGCAGGTAGGGGCTGCCTCTGACCTCACCCCTGCAGGATCTGAGCCAGTCCTCATCTATCCACCTTGGGCTCCTCAGCAGGCTTTTGGGGCCGTGAGGAGTCTGGTTCAGGGCTATTGGCCTCAGCCTCTTCAAATCCCTGGACTCCTGACCCTGGGCATTTGGGCTGTGCAAGGGTGACTGGTAGTGTCATACCTGTGCCAGAGGCACTTAGCTCAGGCCATACTGCCTACAGCAGGCTTCCTGGGGTTGACAGTGCTTCAAGAGGCAGTCAGTAAGTCCCCCCTGGCAGAGCCACAGAACATTGGGCTGAGGAAGGAAGAGGAGGGGGTGCCTCTCCTGAACCTCCCAACACACGCAACCTTGGCTGGCCACCCAGGGATAGCCCTCTCTCAAGGGCCCAGCTCCAGATCAGCCTGGTCCCAGGACACTGACGGTGATGGGGAAGTGGTGGAAGTATAAAAGAAACAGGTCCAGAATTAATCCAAACACAGTGTCACAGACCCCGAAGGGATGCTCGGCCTAGCAGAGACCTCCCGTGACCCCTGGCCAGGCTGCTGGGTCCCAAGGCCCTTGCAAGGCTACAACACCCTGGAGACTGGGAGAGAAATGTACCGTAAAGGAGAAGAATAGGGCAGTGTCCCCAGAGCCCTTTCCTCACATCTGGATGCAATGAGGAGGCCCCCCTGGAGTCACGTGAGGCCCTGAGCCCAGGCCCTGACGGGGACAGAGGCAGCTGTCCTCCTCAACCACGAGGCTCTTCAGCTCAAGCCCACTCAAGTACAGCTCAGTTCTTTGCCCATTGTTCATTCCATCATAACATGGCCACTTGCTCGCTCCTCCCTGAACACTCAATGTGAGCGCCACTCATCCCAGCTGGCACAAAGCCGGCATTTTCTGCCTACATGTCCCTCAGGTACAGAGAAAGTCCCAGAGGCCCAGACCCAGCTCCAACAGCCTACAGGTATGACTGGGAGTCAGCTTGTGCTGCTGGTCCAGACAGGTCCCCAAGTCCAGGGTGCTGCCCTTCAGAGTGACCCAAGATGAAACCAAACCCCACTCTGTTGCCTGTGCCCAACAGTGTGAGGGCAAGGCTGAGCAAGCACTGCCTGTTGTAGCTTCCTGCCCAGGACCCAGGAGCCAGTCAGGGCTGACATCACGTGGAGGGGGAGCTCACCACCCATCACTATCACTCCTCGGGGCCAAAAAGACCACATTCCTGGCCTGTCCAGAACAAAGGGAGTCCCTGGTGTAAGTGTGGGTGTGGGCATCTCTGTGGCTGAGCTCCGGAGTCCACTGGGAGGAGGTACACCCCTGTGGCCTCCTCAGCCCCCCTGGGATTCCCATCTGTCTTAGGGACCAGAGCCCCACAAAGGCTGCTGTCCTGTAGCCCAACACCTAGGGCCAGCGTGAGTGCCTCCTGCCTCCAGCCGTGAGAAGTTTTCTATCCCGAGGGATACAGCGGCAAGGTGTGTCCTAGAGAAGAGCTGCCCGCGGCAGACACAGCCTTGCAGAGCCTTGCTCTGGGCTTCCAGCCCCAAAAACTATGAGGTAGGGATTTCTGCTCTTTACATCACTGCTCTTATGTCATCTGCCTCACAGGTTCTGTTCTAAGACACCAGAATGATGCACCCATATGCCAGACAGACCAGGCCCACCAGGAGGGGTTCCGTCACCCCAAGAGGCCTTCTAGCTCCAAGAGGGGTTCTATTGTGTCGAGCTGCTCGGTGTGTCCCTTTGACACTGGCCTCTGGATTCTGATGCAGCCCGGTGATCAGGAGAGATGGCTCCTTCACTACGGGCAGGGAGGAGGCCAGACCTGTGAGGAGGTGGCACGGGGGCCAGAGCCAGTCAGAGCAAGACCAGATGCTCTCCAGAGGACCCAGGGTCAGTGGGGGTGGGCTTTCAGCAGGAGGCAACCATAGGACATCTGTCTTCTACAACAGCGCTGTCCAGGTAGAAAGTAAGGGCAGAGGACAAGGGTGCACAGCGAGGTGAGGAAGCACAGGACCTCGAGGAGACTCAACTGTGCTCATGTGCGACAAGCTCACTGCCCAGGACACAAGCACACTTTCCCTAAGGGTCGCCAGATCAAAATCAAAAACTTCTGTCCACAAAAACAGTGTTAGGAAGCTGAAAAGGCAGCCTTCAGGGCAGGAAACACTTGCTATGCATGACAAACACTGGCCTATCCAGACCGCACTAAGCGCCTCTACGGATGGGTGGAAATAGGGAGGGAAGGCCAATGGGAAGGCATGGCCGTGCCCAGGAGGCAGAACGAGGAAGACGCAGGAAAGCCCAACAACGGACGGTGGCTCACACCAAAGGTGAAGAGGAGGCAGGAAGGCAAATATCCAGCCCGCTGGGAAGCTGCTGGGTCCTGTCCACTAAATCCGAAGACACCTATTACCTGGGACCCAATAACCCAGATTCCAGATGTATCAGATGGAGGCACAGCCATGTACTCCAGAGCACCTGGGACAGAAGAACAACTTTAGCCAAGAGCCTCTGGTCTGTTCTCACAGCAGCCACTTGGACACAATGACAGAGATCAGCAAGCAGTGACAACGCACAGGGATGCAGCTGCAGGTCTCACAGCTGTGACTGTGAGCAAGACCCACCTCTCCCGCAGACAGAATTGTGGGGTGGCGTTGCTGGGCCACCAGGCACCAGGAGGTAGCCGTGGAGGGTTTCTCTGCCAGGTATCCAGAGGGGGTGGGTCACAGGAACCTGGAAGACTCCTGAAGCACCCTCATCATCTCACTTTTGAAGACTTTTTCTATTTCTCCCTTAAAGAAAATTGTGAAGTTGGACATTTGGATATTACAGCTCACAACCGAGTCTCTGCGGGTTGTTGGTCAGTTAAGGGGGGAGATGGACCCAAGTGCCTTAAATCTTGATAGGGAAGTGAGATTTGGGGACAACTACTGTATGTGTCTACAAGTTTCTTCTCTGAGAGCAGTAAGCCATCTTCATGCAGGGAATGGGATTTGCGCTCTCTCCTGGCCCCAACAGGGCTGATCAAGGCCATTCCCAGGGTCTGACCAGAGAAGACTCCTGCGCTGAGAGGTGCTACCCAGCTGAAATGGAGGGACACTGGGGAAAGGTGAGACGGTGCCCTGGGTAGGGAGCGCCTTTGTTCTACTCTGGCGGGAGATCTGTGGGGAGGGGTTGCTCAGGCAGGGTCCCTGGGTGAGCGATGCAGCTGAGCTGAGCGATGATGCAGAGGCCTGGGATATGTGGCCACCACCACAAGGAAGGCGCTGATCACCTCCAGGAGTGGGCTGGGGACCTGTCTGGACCCCAGAAGCACCAGGCAGCTCCGCCCTTCCTTCCTGCAACGGCTCTTGCTGGACAGTGGGTGAGGACACTGAGCTCACTCAGGGTGCCTGAGAGCCCGAATGGGCCGAAGCCTCCTCCTGGATTGTCTCACCAGTGTCGGCTGCTATAAATAGGCTGCCGCAGTTGGCAGCCCGTCTGGGGGAGCTTCTTCTCAGCGTCTGAGGACTGAAAGGACGCCCAGGGAAACAGGCAGCTACCGATCGTTCCCCAGACTCCCCTGGGACGGGCACCTCATATTTCCCTAAGGAAATTCTCCTGAGAGAATCTCCCAAGAGATTCAGGAAAAACGACCAAACGATAGCGTCGGCCCTCCACACCCTGCCTGACCCCCACCCCTCGCTCCCAGCCTGGGATTTTACCGCCGTGGATCACTCCTCCGAAACCGCGGGCCTCCGGGTCCGGCAACAGAGACCGCGTGAGGCGCGGACAGCGAGCTCCCCCGGGTAGCGTCGGTCCCCTGCACGACCCGTGGCGATGACAGCTGCGCGCCTCCCCGCCCCCACCGCAGCGCCTCGCCTTTACATAAGGAGCACGACGCTCCCGCAGGCGCCGGGCCGACGGAGCACCAGCGGTCGCGACTGGTCCCCACCGCGACCCCGCGCAACTGAACACAAAGGGGCGGTGGGGACCGGGTCGCCGAGATCTCCAGGCGGCCAACAAGCGCCCATCCCCGCCCGTCGGGCCGCGCCCAGCCGCTTACCTCGGAGACCAGGGACTGCCGCGGAGCCTCCGACCGGCGCGAGCGCTCCCCTACACCGCCCCGAGCCCGCCCGCAGGCTCGGCCCGCCCCACCCGAGCACTCGGCCCCGCCCCACCCCGCCGCCCGGGCTCGGTGCAGACCCGCATCCCGTCCCCACCTCGCCCTTGGCTCCGCCCACATCGCATCCCTGCCCTCCCGGCCCGCCCCGCTCGGCCCCGGGCCCGCCCCGGGCCCGCCCCGCGCTCGGCCGCCGGCCTTACAAGGCCGCCCGCGCAGCCTCCGGTACCCAAGTACAGGCAGGGCGCGGCGGCGCGCAGAGCGTGGGAACCGGGCGGGGCACTGGGTGAGCGCCGGGCGCACCTGGTCCTCCGGGGTGCGGCGCCGGGGGGTGGGGAGGGGCGGGACGGACAGGGGTGCGGTTGCAGGGCCGCGCTACCCTGGCAAAGGGCTTCCCGCTCTATCCCTGTGCGGCGGAGACCTCGCGACTTCTGCTCCGGGACCATTTGGGACCTCTGTCCGGCTCTGCCTGCAACGCCTAGCGGGCACAGTGCGCCGGCTGGGGTTGAGGGGAGAGGGTCCTTAATCCCCAAGATGAGCCACCGCCCAGGACGTCCAGAGAGTCGGTTCCAGCTTTCCTGGTGTGACGCTGGCAAGAAGCAGGGTCCTCACGTCACAACCACCCTCTCTTTCTTCAGGGTCTCGTGTTCACTCCCCGCGCTCCAGGTCCCCCGCAAGGCCTGTCCTGTCCCCGGCTGCAGCCCCCTCCCTTGCTCTTTCCAGGCTTCAAGCAGCTGTAATCCAAGCTCTGCTTTCACTGAGACTCCAGCCAGTTTGGAAGACAGAAGGCACCAGGCATGGGGTGCCTGGCATGAAACAAGCCAGCCTCTTCCGGGTTGTGGTTCTGACACCAAGGCCAGGTTGGGTGGGGAACGGCTAGGCCCTTGGAGTCAGCTTGTTTTTCCCCGGGATGGTCCCTTGCCAGCTCCCCCTCCTCTCAGACATTCTGATTCCTTCGTCTCAAAAGCAGCCAATGGTTTCTTCTGTGTAACTCCAGCTGTCCACGCAGTTAGAAGTGGAAGGCTCAGACCTGGGATTTAGCTCAGTGTTTCCGGTGTCTGCCTTGTAGGCACAAGGTCTCAAGTTTGATACCACACAGTACAATACTTGGTGTGTTGACTCATGCCCATCAGCAATCAGTACCACACACCACAATGCCAGGCGTGGTGGCTCACACCAGTAATCCCAGCACTCAGGAGGCAGAGGCAGGAGGATTGCTGTGAGTCTGAGGCTTGCCTGGACTACACAGTGAGCTCAGGGTCAGCCTGAACTACAAAAGTGAGATGCTGTCTCAAAAAAAAAAAAGGGCTTAAGAGACTTGAAAAGGCCCTCTGGGGGACGCGGGTTTTGTAGAGATTAAGGACTGGCTGTGTGTGAAGAGTCCCACAGAGGCCTCTGCACAGCCTGTGGAGACGCTCTGTATGCACGGCACTGAAAATGCTCCTCACTGGAACGTTCCTGCAGTGTGTGAGCTGCAGCCAGGGGACTCCTACCTCAAAGCAGGTGTCAAACATACTACAAGGGGGAGTCACATGTGGCTTCAGGAGCAGAATCATGCAGGGACCTTCAGGAGTGGGGGGGGGTGGCTAGGAGCAGCTTGTCTGTGTTACCAGAGAGGCCTGAGAAGCTCCAGGGAGGAGGAGGGAGGACAGCAGGGCTGGACCTCTGCTCCCACACGGCGGTGTGAAGCTGGCTGGCTCTAGGCTGGGCTTCCTAACAGGAGACGGTCAGTCCATGAGGACCATTACTGGCTGTGAGTGGACTGTGTGGGCATAGGCCTATTACTTCATGGAAAGTGGCTCTTCCACAGTGCTCACAAATACCTGCAAGGCACCAGGTCATGCCAAGTCCAGAAAACTAGATCCCAGTTTGGGGAAAGGAGAACTCTTCCTCCTGCTATGGCCACCTCGCCAGTGCATTCTGTCCAGTGACTGTTCGGGGCTGTGCCCAGCAGTGCTTGACCTTGAAGCAGGATCTGGGGTGCCTCTGCTCTACTGGAGTTGTGCAGACTGGCCAGTATCAGAGGGGACATGTTCACACCACTATGTGGTACTGTGCACCTCAGATGAGGCATAAGGAGTGGGCTTGCTGGATCTGCTCTTTCTTTTTTTTTTTTTTTTTTTTTTAGGTTTTTGGAGACAGGGTCTCGCTTTGTGGTTCAGGCTGGCCCTGAGCTCAGCCTCCAACTCACATCACAATCCTCCTGCCTCTGTCTCCCGAGTGCTGGGATTACAGGCGTGAGCCACCACGCCCGGCACGATGGTATGTGGTATTGGTTGCTGCTGGGGTGAGTCTCCACACCCAGTATTGTTATGTGGTTACCGGGGAATCGAACCCGGGTCCTTGCGCTTGCGAGACAGGCGCCAGAACCACTGAGCTAACTCCCCGGCCCTGGATCTGCTCTTTCTCCAGTGTGGGTGGCAGGTACCACATCCCAGTTCTTGGAATTTGCAGTGAACTCATTCCCCCCTGGTCCAATCAGATCTGCTGATGGTCAGGTTGTGAACTGAGCTGAGGCACTGACCCTGCAGGGCTCTACAGCACTCAAACCCAAGCTGGCTGCTGTGGGCAGGAAGTGAACACCCAAATCTTGCTCCTGAGCAGCAAATAAGACAGCACTGAGTTGGCTGTGTATGCTGTGTCCCAGAAACAAAGCTACAGAGCAAGGAGGGCAGGGACACTCACAAAGCGTGACCAGGCCTGCACTGTTTCACTGCAGCATGGTGCCTAGGCTGCCAATCTGCATGTGCCCAGTCTGTGAGACAGCAAATCTCTCTGCCTCCTGCGGGTGAAATTTCTCACTTGCATCACAAGTACTCATGTGAACCTATGGGTCTATATGTCAACATAAGCTTTTAACCAAAACCCATTTAGAATTGCAGGGGCTCATAGTTTGCAAAAGACCTTAGATCAGTGTGACTGAGGGAAAGGAATTCTTAACACAGATTTAAAGATGAGTATAAGAATAAGCACTCTTGCGCCAGGAATTTAGTTCAGTGGTTCCAGTGGCTCCCTTACAAGTGTAAGTGTCTGGGTTTGATCCCCAGTAACCACATACAATGTGAGGCATGCAGACTCATGCTCACCAACAATCAGAGCCACATACCACAGTGCCAGGCATGGTGGCTTATGCCTGTAATCCCAACACTCGGGAGGCAGAAGCAGGAGCGTGGCAGAGTTCAAGGCTGAGCTCAAGGCCAGCCTGGACTACAAAGTGAGACCCTGTCTCAAAAGAAAAAAAAAAAAAAGGAGTCTATAGCCTACAGTCTACAGACCACCTAGAAAACAGTAATTATCACCAGTATTCCCACGGCCCCTGCTCATGCCATGTTTGGCAATATACACAGTCAGTGGCATTTTGGAGTTACTCTGGCATTAAGAGCAAAGAAATGGCCCAGACTTTCCATTGTTTTGTTTTTGTTTTTTAAGAAAATATTTAACATTCTAGAGACTCAAACTCAGGTAGGCCTCACCACAGCACAACCAGATTATCTCTCCAGAAACTAAGGCTTCAGCCTCGACACTGTCTTCTTCATAGGCTCACACATCTCCCTTCTTCAGGATCTGCAGGAAGGACACACAACAGGAACACAAGATATAGAACAAGTCAGCAGTGTGGCACTTCCAAGTCAGCAGTGCGGCCACCATCACTTCCCTCTAAGACTCCTGAGACTGTCATCTGTGAGGGGACAGTGGTGTGACTGCACCTGCTGTTGCTGCCCCTCCGCCTACCTGAGGAGAGAGCACAGGGTTTTGGATCACACCCCAGTGACCCCTCTTCTATTCAGGCCCTATTCATGACAGCAGTCACCTGTGAGCTCATCAAGAGATCTGTCCACTGGTGAGCCCAGCAACCGTGCAAGCCCCTTTTGACACAGGAGACATCTGGGGACCTTCTTGATATGAACTGACAAGAAGGGTGCAACATACTGCCAAGGTACAGGAAGCACGGGCACGACTGTGGGGCCTGCACCTCAGGTGGCCCTTTGCAACGCTCCACCTCAGCCGTGGGACTCTGGAGCCCAAGGAACAGTGGAGGAGGCGTGGACAGCCACTCTCCACCCACACAGTGCACAGGAACTGCCATCACCTGCCACCCAGCCCTCCTCCGTGTTCAGGGAAGCCTGCAATCCCAGACAGCTGGTTGATGGGGGAGCTCTCGGGGAGACTTGTGCACTGGGGTTACCCCAGTGCCATCGTAGCCTGGCAGCAGAGGTCCCCAGCCACAGTATCTACTGGAGGACCTACAGTGATAAGCCTTTCCCCTCTTTGTAACTAGAGCTTTAAAAAAATTTTTTGCCAGATTACTGCCTGACCACAGAGATAATGGGAGAGAACTCTAGTTTTAAGTAATAAACATTTTGCAAAAATAGTTTGGAAAAGTCATAAACATATGGCTCTAGCCTTCAAGAAGCAAACAGCTACACTTTCCATGGAGGAGGAAAACCTTATTTTGAGAGTTACCACCTGTTCTTTTAAAACAGTAATAGGGATTCTGTGCATTTTGTAACAAGACCTCACTAAGAGACTAAATTGCCCAAGTTGGGCTTAAATTCAGATCCTCCTGCTTCAACCTCAGAGGGCTGGGATTACAAGGGTGTAGAACGGTGTCCACCTAGTTACCACACTAGAATTCTCAGAGTGTCCTCAGCAAACTCTTACAAATCACACAAAGTAACAAGAAATAGTCTATTCACAGAAGAAAAGAACTTTGGCAAAAACCCTCCTTGACGCAATTCAAACATGTAAATTGTAAACATGAAGTGGGCTGCCTTCAGTGCATTCAGCAAATGGAAGGAAGTCAGGGGCGAAGAGACGAAGGAGATTAGGAAAAGAGTGGTGAACAATGAGTAGGAACACAGACAGGAAGAGGGCGGAGCCACGTAGGAACACAGCAGCCCGAAGCTTGACTGAGAGGGAGAGTTCCCTGGCTGAGTACCACAAACCTGAGTAGAAGAAGGTGTCACCTGACTCGAAGACATCTGAAACTGCCCCATCTCAGGCCTGGGGAGAAAAAAGAGTGAAGAGAGCAGAGCCAAGGGACTTGCGGAACCGTCTAGGGACAGACACACTCCAGCAGTCTCGCTAGGAACAGAGAAATGACAGAAAAACATGTACAGAACAATGATGAAAAGTTCCTGATGAAAGATTCAGACCTTCACATTTAGGGGTAAGAAAGTTCCAAGAAGACTATTCTGAGAGGTCCAAAATGCGCTACTATTAGATTGACTAACCTAGCTCAGTTAGTGTTTTGAAAGCAGCAAGAATAAAAGTGCCCCAAGAGACTGATCCCAGCAAAGAATCCTCGCTCAAGTAACAGCTGATTTCTCACCAGAAATCATGGAGCCTCGGAGGCCAGGGACAACGCACAGCCTCAAAAAGAAAACAAAACAGAGACAGCCTGCTGCCAAGAGCTCCACACACGACAATCTGCCCTTCAGGGATGAAGAGCAAGGGCTGGGATTTAACTCAGGAGTTCTAGCGTCTACCTGATGAGTGTAAGGTCCCGAGTTTGATCTCCAGTACCACGTATCACAATGCCAGGTGTAGTGGGTCACACCTGTAATCCCAGCACTCAGGAGGCAGAGCAGGAGGATTGCCAAGAGTTTTAGGCCAGCCTGGGCTGCATAGTGAGTTCAGGGCCAGCGTGAGCTACAAAGCGAGACCCTGTCTAAAAAAAAAGAAGAGGAAATGTAAGACCTTTTCAAATAGCCAAGCCGAGGAAGTTCATTCCCAGAAATGCAAATGGATGCTTCCGGCCAAAGAGATGGGAGATGTAACTTGTAGCTTTAAGAAGAAATGAAGAATGTTGGTGAATACAAAAGTAGTATTACGAGTATTATATTTCTAGCTTGTAACTTCTATTTTTTCTGTACAATTTAAAAAATAAATACTAAAACAATAATTCTGTGAAGGAGCACACGAGGTATAAAATGGAACCCATGACAGTACCCATGCAGAACAGAGGGTGGAGCCACTGTTCTGTCTCGCATGGTGGGCTCCCTCATGCCTCAGGGTGTACTTCTTTCCTACTTTTACTTGCCCAAGTTTGTTCCTGGCTTTAATAAATGTAACCATGCTACTAAGGAGGAGGAGGAGGAGGATAGAAACGCATGGGACCTGAGCATGCATGCCCAACTCTAGCTAAGCTGGAGTTACCCAAACCGGGCTGCTGTAAATTTAAGATGTTAGTTGTAGTCTCCAAGGTAACCACTAAAAAGATAACTAGAAAATATACAGGAAGTCCCCGGGCTTTCGCTCAGTGGTGCTGCACCTGCCTAGCAAGCATAAAGTCCTGAGTTTGATTCTTGAACCAGGAGGAAAAAAAAAGAAAATATACAGAAAAAGAAAGATGAGGGGATCAAATGGCAAACGCTAAACATTCAATTAAATTTAAAAAGCCAGTAATGAGAGAATTGAGGGATGAAAACATAATCAGAAAACAAGCTAAAGGGCAGAAGTAATTTCTTTCTTCTGTTTTTTTGGAGACAAGGTCTCGCTTTGTAGCTCAAGCTAACCTTGAACTCACTCAGCTAGCTTCGAACAAGCTAGCCCCGAACTCTTGGCAATCCTGCCTCTATCTCCCAAGTGTTGGGATCACAGGTGTGAGCCACCACATTTAGCATTGTGATATGTGGTACCACGGATCAAACTTGGGACCTTGTGCTTGCCAGGCAGATGCCAGAACTTCTGAGCCAAGTCCCTGGCCCAGAAATAATTTCTTACCAATAATTAATGTATATGAGTCCCACTAAAAATGAGTGGGTAAAATTTGCAGAGTGGACCAAAAATCACCTATACTCTCTACAAAAATTCACTTTCAATATGAAGAGTCAAAAAGTTGGAAGGATAGAAGGATAGAGCATGCTAATTGTGGACAGAAGAGAGTTGGAGTGACTGCATTGTCAGTAAAAACCAAAAGATTATAAGACACAAAAGAAAACACTATGTGTTGCTAAAAGGTTCAATCCAGTAAGAACTTTGTAAAGATTATAAACACCTACAAATCTAAAGTTCCCAAATAGATGGAAAAAATAGAGTCAAAGGGAGAAATAGTTGTATAGTAACAGTGAGAAACTTCACTCTTCCACTTTCAACAACAGATAAAGCAACAAAACATATTTCAAAAAGAAAGTAACAACACTGTACCACAGCTAATGACCAAGCAGAGGAACATAGAATGCTCCACCTAACAACAGAATCCACATTCTCCTCAAGGGAACGTGGGCGCCTCACTCCGGGCCCCGTGTGAAACCACAACACTATATGAAGAGTCTTAGTAAACCTTTAAAATTTGACCTCATATGAACTGCCTTCTTTTTAATCATGGTGGAATGAAACCACAAATCACTATTAGAAGGAAAATAGGGTAATTCACATCTATGTAGAAGTTAACACACACTCTTTTTGTACCAGAAATGGAACTCAGGACCCTGCACTTTCAAGGAAGGTGCAGTCCACTGAGCTAAATCCCCAGCCCAAAACAACACATTCTTAAACAATCAATGGATGAATAAATAAGTCACAAGGCAAGTTACAGAATGAGTGGAAATGAAAACAATGTACTAGCACAAGGTACCAGTCTTTACTGACACAGAGCTAAAATCAATAACCTGGCTATACACTTATGAGAAGAAAAAGAAAAGGAAACTACACCCAAATCTAGAAGAAATAGAATAATAAAATTAGAGAAGTGATAACATAAAAACAATAAAGTAATAAATGATAAAACCAAAAGTGGGTTATTTGAAATATCTGGAATGGTCAACCCAATAGGCAGTCCTGTAGCTTGACTCAATCACTGAAACCAGAAGTCAGAGATGGCCTCGCTATGGATGCTGCAGAAACAGCAGGACAACAAGGGACAGCACAGAAAGCTGTGTAACAACAACTGCCTCGTGGAGACAAAGTGAAACAAAGCCTACAAACACACAATCTACCAAAAATGACTCATGAAGAAAACAACGCAGAAGTGACACAGCTTCCAGCCACACACAGCAGGAACACACCTGTCTACAGCCTTCTGTGACTCCTGGAGACCTCACAGAGTAGAGGTGGTCAGTGCTGGCGACAGGCAAGGACGGAGAGTCGGGGGAGGCGCAGAGCCAGGAAGGGGCAGGAGGGGCGGGGCGGGGCCAGGTGGTGTGGGTGAGGGACTGGGCGCAGGAAGTCAGCATCCCAGAGCCAGAAGGGCTGACCACTGCATGGACTGGAAAGCCCGGAAGTGCCTCACGTGTGTGCATGTGTGGTGCTCTGGGGCAGGAGAGAGGTGGCCGTCAGGGGCTGGAGAAAGTGTGCTGTGAGTGGAATGGAAGCCACTGAAACAGAGGGAGACGGAGTGAGGCCTACCGCATGGCTGGCAGCAAAGGAACCAGAGGCAAAGAACTCAAAACTTTCACAATAAACACTTGAAATTCTCAGTAAAAGAGAGAGATGGTATCTTTGAAGATATTTGGGTTAAAAGAAATACACTGAGACCAAAGAGCATTAGCTGTAAAATACAGTAAAACTGTGGCCCCATTGAAACTCAAGGCTCTGGTTCATTGGTTGATAGCTAGTGAAACTGAGTCAAGCTCCACCCTGGACTCTAATTCACCCAAATGACAATAACTTTGTGTCAAGAATACCTACATAAATAGCAACAATTGGTATAAAAAGCCACAAAGTACTGCATAAAAAAATGGGCTAGGGACAGGACCAAGTATTCTTCAGGGCAGAAATCTCAGGTGACAAATGTGTGTTCTGTCTCATAGAAGGCAATGGCATAAAAGACCCACATGAGTCCACAGCTTTGACCACAACTTCAGTGCAACATGACCAAAAGGAGCAGCGTGCAGCATGACCAAAAGGACTACTACCCATTGCCACCAGAGTGAATTCCACAGCCACTTTAGAAAACAGCTTGGCCGCAAAGTAGCAGATCTGAGAATCAGTGGAACAGATTAGAAGATCCAGAAACAACTCCAGATATACTAAGCCACCTCATCTTTGACAAAAGAGCCAAATACCCTCAATGGAGGAAAGATAACCTCTTTACAAATGGTGCTGGAAAAAACTGGGCTTTAACCTACCAAAAACTAAAACTAGACCTATCTCTTTAACCATGTACTAAACTAAAATCAAAGTGGATTAGATACCTAAATATTAAAACAGAAACACTAAACCTGCCACAAAACAGGTAAAGTTCTTGGAGACATTGATTTAGGGAAAGACTTTATGAACTAAACCTCTATAGCATGGGAACTGGCAGAAAAAAATCAACAAATAGAACCTCATCTTATTAAAAAGTTTCTGCACAGCAAAGGAAACCACCAACAGAGTGAAAAGCCAACCAACAATATGGGAGAGAAACTTTATCAGCTGTTGCTTACACTATTCCTCTAGAATATATAAGAAGCCTAAAAAAATCAGCCACCCCCATTGAAAGACTGAATTCAAAAATGAGCATCTGAAATGAAGAGGACTCTTTTCAGAGTAAGAAGTAGAAGTAGCTAAGAAGCATAGGAAGAAATGCTTAACATCATTGGTTATCTGAGAGATGCAGATAAAAAAAAAACACTGAGATTTCATTTAACTCCACAAAGAATGGCTGCTATCTCAGAATTAGTCAGCAACAAAAGCTGGCAAGGCTGTGGAGAAAATGGAACGCTCCTTCACCATTTGTGGCAATGTAGGCTGGTGCAACCATTGTGGAGATCAGTGTGGAGATTCCTCAAAAACTAGGACATACTCATAAGTGAAATAAATAAGCCACAGATGTGCAAATACTGTATCTTCTCTCTGGTATGAAAAAATGGAGATGTAAATGATTCTAGGCTATATAATAGATACTGTGAAATAGAAAATATTCAAAAGGAAATGAAATGTAGGGGCAAGTAATGAGGGGAAATGTGATGGTAATTTTAAAAAGGAAACAAAGCTTATGTATATAGGGGGCAGGGGGTTGTGGAGTGGGTAAGGGAATGGGGAAAAATGAGAATTAAGCAGTGTCATATACTGCTGTACATTCTCGATGTTGAGTGCAATCATGATGTGTGTATATATAATGTACCAATTCAGATTAGAATTTTTAAAAAGAAGAGAAAACAGGTTGGCCTCATCTCTGCTGGGCAGTCACAGGTCCTCACTTCAGTTACCAGGCTCAGACCCAGAGAGGCCCTGACAGGGTGCAGGAGACATCTGGAGATGGGTGGCACAAACCCAGGCCACCGATGCTACCACAGCAGAGACACAGTATGACACATGGCATGATGAAAAGACATGGTATGATGTGAATGCCACAGAAGCAGAAGCAAACAGGCTGCTGTGACATGGAGGATGGAGAGATCTTGGCCATTTGGGGGTCCAGACAGCGCCTCCTCATGCCATCCTTTTTACAGCGGCACCTTCGTGCAGTCCTTCCTGAGATCACAGGCAGATGACCAAGAAGCCAGTGTGGAAGAACAAGGAGCAGGAATGAAAATGTCAGGATGTCTTGACGCTTGGGAGACTGAGGTGGGAGGATCACTGTGAGTCCGAGGCCAGCCTGGGTTACCTAGTGATTTTGAGGATATCCTAAGCTACATAGCGAGACTGTCTCAACAAAACAAAACAAAACCTGTCAGGGTGCTGCTCCTACTCTCGATGAGAGGGTTTCTTTCATCGTAAAAAATAAGCACCTAAGACATGGAGTATGAGTATGTAGCAGGTCACCCCCAGATCTGCTCTGCATCTGTTACTGTGACTGGGGATTATGAGCAGTGAGGTCCACAGTGAGCGGAAGAGTAGCAGCCATGTGCAGACATAATGGACGTGAGTGGCAGTACTCGGGGTTTCTCTGGCCCCTTTGCAGTGTAACAGCTGTACCCTTCTCTTCATATCTCAGGAGGAGAGAGCACTCAGGGAGGTCTCAGAAACTTTGAGGAAGATCAGTAACATCTTGGGCCCTACCTGGAGCCCAGGTATCTGTGATGTCAAAGCCAGAAGGTACTTTGTGGGCTCACTGGTTCCAGCGGGAGCTGTGGCCCTTGCTCCCCGGAGCTGGCAGGCTGGCCTCTGCCATCTGACTTCCCAGGCCGAGTTCCAGTCTGACCTTCAGGTCCTCAGTGAGTCCTTCTGAATCTCTGCTGCCCCCAAAGTGTCCTTGGGCCCTGCAGCCTCTCGGAGAGGAACAGAGAGGTGCCTGCCTCCAAGGACCTGAGCAGCCTGGGTCTGTGGCCCTTGCTCCTGCTTCCCTTCTCTCCTCTGCATGTACCTCAGCTCCCCTGCTTGGACATCCTCAGCAGCGAGTGCTGCCTCGACCCCTGGACCAGCCACCTTCCCAGGTCACTACATGGCACCACACACTCCATCCGTCATACATGCCACCACCTCAAATCCTTGTCCTCTTCCTACTCGGTTATCCCCAGCACTACACTGTGAAAATCTCCCAACACAAGGAAAGGACCGCGCAGAGTGCTGTAAGCCGTCACCTAGATTCACCATTTTGCCCTAAGTCATTCACTATGCAACTGCCTGCCAGTGTCCTGGGAACGGCTGTCAATGCCCATATACTCATTGAAGCACACACAATGCCCTCCTCTGGCAACAGCCATTTTTGTACTTGATCTTTGTTGCACATGCATTACACGTAAGAACATTTTCAGTTCTTTGTGTCTTCTGTTTCACTCCTACCTTTGCTGACACAGCAGCACCTTCAGGTGCCTGCTGCTGTAACTGAACCTCTGTGTCCCCTACCTGATCCACACCTGAAATCCCACAACCCAGCATGCTGGTCTCAGGAAGTGGCCTTTAGGGAGAGGGCCTGAGGGTGGAGTCTCATCGCTGGGTCAGAGGCTGGCCACGAGACAGAGCTTATTTCGTCTTTCACTCCCCATCTTGGGATGATGCAGTAGGAACACAGACATGGGTAGCAAGGAAGCAGCAGTGGTACTGAGCAGAGGCAGATGGGCTGGCACCTTGATGACTTCCCAGCCTCCAGAACTGTGAGCTACAAACCTTTGCTGTATCCTGTCTGTGGTGGTGTTTCTGCAGCCTGAAAGAATTAGAAACATCTGCAGATGCTAACAACGAGTCAGACGAGCGACAAAAAATCCTGCCATACTCCACGCAAGGGACCCGGAGAGTCTGATGTGCCCTCACCTTCTCCTTGGGATGGCGTGACCGGAAGCTCTGGGCTGATTTGGGGCAAGGCTCTCTCTGGGGCTATGGACTGGATGGAGCTGGGACTTGAGCACAAGGAGGGAGGCAGGAACTCCTTACGCTTCAGTCTGGCAGGAAAGAAACATGTGCGTCAGCACAGATGGCCTTGCTTTGGGAGGAGGCATGAAGACCCCCAAAGGCCACCACTGCAGCACAGTCATGTGGCTTCCCACGTATGTGCCTGCAGAATCCTGGAGTAGGCAGCTCTTGGCTGGCTGTATAAACTTCAGACCTCAGGTGTGACACTCTGGTGAGGAGGAGCCTGGGTGCTCACAGATGAGCGACAAAGAAAGAAACTTCCACTTACCAACAGCGAGTCCACACAGGCCTCTGAGTGCGACACAGAAGTACTGTCTTCATCAGTGGGACCCTGCTTCCATCCTGTTTTCATGCTCTCTGGTCAGTTCACATACACTTAACATCCCATAACATAAACAGCAGACGCTCACCTTTGTTTGAAGAGGATCACAACAAAGGGACACTCCCTACGGGCCTGCCCAGCATCCTGCTTCAGTGTGCTTCAAGTGAGCCTCACTGCCCCACGGGCCTCACAAAGTGGACCAGGCGACAGAGCCTGGAGCTCTGGAATCTGAGCTGCTGCCCTCTGCAGAGGTGCTGCCTGAGGAGCAAGGCTGTGAGGAGCTCCACACAGGACTGTCAGTCACCTAGATCCAGTAATCAGGTTGCCCCAGAAACATTTTCCCCCAGGGCCATGAAGGCTATTGGTTATTTCTTGCCTGGTCTATCTAGAAGGTTTGAAAACTTGCATTAGTATAATACTTTTCATGCAATTAATTCATTCATTAAACAAAGTTGGCTCATTGTTTTGGGAAGAAGACTGGATTTAAAATGAAAAGGTATCCCAACAAAGACAAATGCGATACATTTGAAAGATGGGATGGTTTACATCTATCAGTGTCATATTGTGGTTTTAGTGTAACAGTTTTACAAATGTGTAGTTTTAAAACCATGCTTCCAGCCGGGCGTGGTGGCTCACATCTATAACCCCAGCACTCGGGAGGCAGAGGCAGGAGGACTGCTTAGAAGTCAAGGCTGGCCTGGGTGACATAGTGAGTTTAGGGTCACCCTAAACAAAGCAAGACCCTGTCTCAAAAAAAACAAAAAACCCCAACAAAATACTAAAACCACGTTTCCAAAGAAGTACACAATATTATTAGAATTTTGTAGGAGAAAAACTGTTTTTAAAAAGATAAAAAATTATTTATATATTATATAGAAAAAATATTAAAAAGGAAGACAAGAGACATTAGTTAAAATAATAGTAGGGGTTATTGGTGGCTAAGGGACACAAATGACTTAATATTTATATTGGGAAAGTTTGCAACTTCCACATTTTCTAATAAATATGCATAGATAGGCATACATTTTCCAAGTGAAAATGAATTATCTTAGTTCTAGATGGGTGAGATAAAATGCCCTCTTTTTTTCCCCTTGTGTTAGGATAGAGACCATAGTTTGTAGTAAATTTTAAAAAGGTTTAGATTTACTATGTCAAAAGACACCAATTTAGAAGATAAATCATACTTATTTGAGAGATTTCACACTAAATTGTATTTATTCCACCCAGCCCTGATGGGGGAGCCATATCGCACTGCCAGCAAGCCAGGCCTTGGGAGTAGTAGCTCTTCATGTCTGCAATAAAAAGTGGCCTCCAAAGAAACTATATTGCAAAAAATGGGAAAGAAAAAAATGGAAAAAGTAAGAGTTGAGAAAGCAGAGCCTGAAGAATTGTGGTGGAAAGAGGGGTGGACCGTCACATAGCGAATGGGAAGGTGGAGTATTTTCTGAAATGGAAGGAATTTACAGATGTTGACCATGAATGGGAAGAAAATTCAGACTGTCCAGAATTAATCAAAGTATTTATTAATTCTCAAAAGGCTGATAAAGAAAAAGAAAATCTTTATCTGATAGTGAATCTGAGATAGCAAATCAAAGCAAAGAAAGAGCCACTGTTGACAAACCTAGAGGCTTTGCTAGAGGTCTTGATCCAGAACGATAACTGCAGCAACAGACAGAAACACAGAATTGATGTTTCTCAGGAAATGGGAAGATTCAGATGAAGCTGACTTGATGCTGGCAGAAGAGCTGAATATGAGATGTCCTCAGATTGCAATTGTTTTTCCAAGTAGTATTTGGAGGAGTTGTTGGGTTTGCTTTGCATCAATAGCATCAGTTACTTTCAACAAATAAAAAGCTTTTGTAGTTGCTTCTTCTATCAGAAAACAACATTTGGTAGCCTGATAATATTTCCTCTGATTTCTAAATATTGTGGGAATTATCCACAGTAAAACTCAAACAGAACTCATTTTTAGCTTACATGTTTAAGGATCTTTTTGAGTTTTTTGTTTGTGTCGAAATGGAATACTTAAATAAATAATTCTTTTATTGTTAAAGCAAAAATCTAAAATAAATATTGGATTTGAGAAATTGATGAATGGAATGTGTCTCCTAAACTGTCTTTTTGCTGACCTATGAAAGCTACTTGATCTTTAGGCTTCAGAGGGGGTTTGTGAGGCCTCCCTAGCCCTGAACTCAGGGTCTGTGACCTGGAACTGTGTGGCACGACAGCTCTCTTCCTGGAGGGTGGAGCTGAGAAGCAACTCAGGCAGGATGAGAGTCTGAGCTTCTGCCCTTGAGGGTCTCAAGTCTCTATGCAGAGATGTGCGGCATGAATACCGTCCTGGGCCATCCCTACTGAAGTGAGCATGGAACACAACTTGACTCCAGATTCCAGATTCCTTAGCTAGAACAAAATAAAAACTATTTAGAAAAACTAAAGTTTTCAAGTTGTCAACATTTTTAGAAATTATTTCCTAAAAGGGGTGAGATTTGTCTGTCAGATATTAAATCTCTAAATGATATCTAATAAAACAGATCACCAGCAGGTCACCAAGATGGAACAACAGTATAGAAACAGATCTGGGTGTTTAGGGAAGCCTGAGCCGGGCACAGGGGCCAGCACCAAGCATGCCCTTATTTCTGTGCAGCAGTTGAGTGCTAGTTGGGAAGAATGCAGAATGCTGTGATTTCCTGAGTGATATAAATGCAGTAGGCTGCATGAATAACTAAGTGCTAATGTTAAGTGAAACAATTTTATTTTCCATCTTGCCATCATTTTATTTGAAGAGATCAAACTGAGGTATTTTTCTAAGTAACTTAAGATGTGATTGTTGATTGATCGTTTCAACTTGAGAAGGTTTGTTAAGAGAAGCTGAACTAAATCAGCTCGGCAATTCCACACCCTCAGACAGCTCTGCATCTGAAAGGCATAAAGGAGAAATGAGGAGGAACAGATTGGTTTCTCTCTCTTCCGAGGACTCCAGTCTTCACTTTTGCCTTAGACATTGTCTCCCGGCCTCCAGCGCAGACTCTTCCGTTTACATGGAGGATCCTTCAGCTTTCAAGTGTAGATTCTTCATCCTTCTACTGCAGACCCATCACATCGGCCTCCTGATAGGGACAGGACACTGCAGTGAGCTTCAGACTTTCAACCGGAGCCTTCAGTTCCCAGTGTGCAGATGGGTCCTCTGCGCTCATCCTCATCTGACTCTGGGTGGTCACTGAGGGCCAATCTTATAATTATTTACATGTCTTATAATTCTTTATTTATATGTGTTGGATCTATTTTCCTACTAAATACTGATAGAGATGAGTATTTGATTGCTTTACAGATTAATAAAGTCAGTATATACACCTTGCCCCAGTTCAAGTAAACTCTGGCCATCACGTACTTCCTGTAAGGGGTAAATGACAATTCACAAAATGACAATCAGACAACATTCAAGCCCATTAGTGATGGTGCTCCAGGGGCAGCTGGATGGGTGGCAGGGTTTCTATGGTGCGAGAGTGCCCTTCCCCCCAGTCCTTGCCTTATGGCTAAATTGTGTCCCCTCCAAAAAGCTGAGTTGATGCCTTTCCCTGTGTCTAACATGTGAGGGTCTGGAGACTGGGTCTGAAGAGAGGGTCGGTAGTTCAGTGAGCTGGCAGGGTGAGCCCTAATCCAACAGAACTGTCACCTTTATGAAATAATCAGGACATAGACATACACAGAGGGACGGCCCTGTGGAGACACAGAGGACAGTAGCATACGCCAGCCAGAACAGGGGCACCAGGAGGGCCAGCCCATCCACGCCTGCTCTCAGACTCCAGCCTCCATGACAGCAAGAAAAAACTTCAAATTATCCCACGTGTGGTCCTTTCTTTTCTGTGGTGCTCACTACACCTGACTTATGTTTCCATTGCTCTGTGGGAGAAACAAAGACTGTAGCTCTTCAGAGACACTTGGGGCTTTAGTCCCATTCATTATTCCCCTTCTGATAGGTGTGTAATGGTAGCTTCTTGGTTTTTTTTGTTTTTTTTTTTTCCCAGTTCTGGGGATTGAACTGCGAGGCAGGTGCAGTCCACTGAGCTGAATCCCTGGCCTGTGTTTTGTGGTTTTAATTTTCATTCCCCAAATTTCAGATCATGTTGGGTATCTGTGATCATTAATTGTGATATGTAAACTTAAGAACCTTCTAGCATATTAGCAAACCGGAATGTGTCTGTGGATAACTGACATGTGGGCTTCAAGCTGAGGGGAAGACCCACTCCGGATGTGCGTGGCAACAGCCAGCACGCTTGACAGAATAAAAAGGGGAAGAGGAAGGAAGTCTTCCCCATTTCTTGGAGAAGTTCCAGGCTTTGCGATTGCCTTTGAATGTTGGTCCCCAGTTCCTGCCGGATTCCAGAGACTATTTGGTCTCCAATCTAGACTGACATCCATTTCTGCAGTGAGCTTCTAGGCTTCTGATCTTCTTTTACTAAGCTTTCCCATGCACAGGGGACCTTTTGGATTCTTTTGCCTCTAATTCTGCAGACAGCCATTGACTCTCATCCACTTCTGACTCTGAGAGGCTACCTATAACCTCTGTATCACTAGATATATATTTTATGTTGATTATATTGATTCTGCTCCCTAGTGAATTATTTCATTTTTTTGGTCACCAATATATCTTCTTTGGCAAATAATTTGTTCAAATCTTTTGCTGCCAGTTTTAAGAATTGGACTTTTTCTTTTTATTAAATTAAAACTGCTTCAGGATATAAGTATATGATCTGCAAATATTTTGTTCCATTCTTTACTTATATTTTCACTTTTTTCACAGTGACTTCTACACAGCAAAATTTAAAGTCCCGTTTCTTTTTTTTTTTTCCTTTAATGGAGTTTTTGTTGTCTTTCACAGAAAACTTGACTCTACCCAGGATCACAAAGATATAGTCTATTCTTTTTTTTTTTTTAGTCTACTTTTTTGCAAGAATTAAAGTTTTGCCAGGTGAGGTGGCTCATGCTTGTAATCCCAGCACATGGGAGGCAGAGGCAAGAAGATTGCTGTGAGTTCGAGGCTGGCCTGGGCTACATAGTGAGTTTGTGGCCAGCCTGAACTACCAAGGGAGACTTTGTATGCAAAAAAAAAGAAAGAAAGTTTTATCTCTTAACTGGATTTGTGATTGATTTTGTATACATACCACATCCAGGCACACATATGCCACACACCATCTCTCCATAAAGAAATGGAAGAGAAAATGTTTTTGGATATTAAAAAACTACTGTTAGATAATGCTTTGAACTGGAACTCAAAGTGATTAGGATTTACACACTAGTATTTTCAATCAAGTTTTTAAAAAACATTTTAGAAAATACTTGGGTTATTTGAAAGGAAATGTTCTTTCCACATGAACTGTACTTCCTGACTTTGAACTAAGGAAAAGTTAGAGTAAATCTCATCATTGAGAAAATGTCCAATGGTGTGTGAGTCCTAAGATGTGTCTTATGACCCCAAGATGGCCCTGTTGCTCTGGCCTGCAGAGTGGGAGGCAGCGATACCTGGTGGACCTGTGGCTCCATTTTTCTGCCCAGGAAGCTCTAGGCTAACCCACTTGCATTCATGTAAAGGGATAGAGTTCCCAGTGCACAGCTCAGCAATGAACAGCCACATTCAGCTCCTTGGCCTTGAGTCTTTACTTTTGAGGGTCTTTACTTTCTGAGAGTCTTTACTTTTCCCAGCTATGATGCTGGGATAACACTGGCTGCTGCCAAAAGAAGGTATATATTTAAGCAACTCTAGTTTGAATGTGAAGTTTCTTGGAACTGGGAAAAATTATTTTAAAGTTTATATGGAAAAATAAATGTGTATAAATTGTCAAAAATAATGAAAAATCTTAAAAGAGAAGATTCCCTATTAGATGTTAATAAAGTCCTATACTTAAAATGGATTGGAACTACTAAGGACAAAGTGAATGACACAGAAACAAGCATCCAGTAATAGATCCAAGCCCAGAAAAAGGGGCTATTCACCTATCTGAGAAGATGAAGTATTAGTGAAGGGAGTGGTGGCCAATCATTATTTTGTTGGTGTAACATTACCGTAGCTCCTGCCTCTTTGAATACAAAAATGAATTCAATACAGCTTGCAAATCAAAATGGAAATAAACCAAATGAAAACTGTGACAATACTAACAAAGTGCAATGGCAGATATTTGTATAGTCCTTCCTTAGAAGGAAGGACTTCCTTAGAAGGAAAGCTGTTTGAGTAAGACAGGAGGAAATCTTGGTAAATATGGCTTCAGAAAAGTTATAACCTCTACATAGTGAAAAGAGACCATAAACAAATTCTGAAAAATATACCCTAGAAGAAACATTTTGAAATATGCAGAAAAGTGAATATATATATATATATATATATATATATATATACATTTTTTTTTCAGTATCTGGGATTGCACTCAGGACCTTGCACTAGCAAGGCAGACGTGGTGCCACTGAGCTAAGTTCTCAGCCCCCCAAAATATTCTTAATATGCAAAGAGCTCTTAATATTTGAATATATGAAAGCTATTTTACATAAGAAAAATGTAAAATGGCCCAAATAATTTTTTAAATGTTCATTTTCACTGTTAGTAAAGAAATACTTATCAAAATATCGCATTTCATTTGGATAAAACTATACTGTAAATATTATAAATTGAATTAAGGCCAACATAAGCTTATCTGTATACATGGGTAATGATGTTTGGCGCAAGGTAGCATGGACACTTAGCAAATTGTAAGCTAGCTTGTAGGTGAACAGATGCATCCTAACCTAAGAGGACATACTTGTAACCAAGCAACTGTACCCAGCTAGCCAGCCAATCAAGGACGGTGAGCTCCCCAAGTGACCATAATGCAAATGGGACAGAGCTGTTCAGACTTTCTTACAGTCACTTTCTCTCCTCTGACAATAAAAGAGGCTGCTTTGGTAGGCAGGGCTTTCTGAGCCTTTTTAGCCAGTCCTGACTGGTGCCTGAAGGTCGAATACCAGTCAAAGTCAATTAAATTTGGAAAGGTACATTTGTAGTTTTGACTTTGATAGAACCTATGTTGATTGAAAGAATGGAAAGAAGTCAGAACTGCTCCAGCCTTTGCGGGAATTAACCACAAGAAATCTAAGGAGATTTAACACATGCATACCATCAGACTTCCAGATGTATTCCAGAATAAACACCTGAGTGGAGGCTCGAAAATGCTTCCTGAATCTCCTTTGATAAAGTCAGCACTGGCTACAATCTGAAGACTAGTGGTGATCAAGAGTTGACTACACTATGCCTAGTGTGGCCTAGCCGTACTTGGAGATGAGGAAGTCACTGGAGAGAGGAACACATTTTAAAAATGTGATGCTGTCAGGCAGTGCCCATGGTATACTCCTAGAGAAGTGATTCCTAGGGAGCTGTAAACTTCAAGTGTCTGCTTTGAGTTTTTGCGTATGACTAGAAAAGGAATGAGATATGAGCAACCTGCTGCTGCTCCTATGTTATCCTGGAATATTATGGGAAGTGAACATGAAGAATATTTCTATTTCACATGTGACTACTGTATTAAAATGAGTGAGTATATGTCTGTTGTTACTAAATCCTTCCCTCATGTAACTGCTGTCCAGTGATCCAGACAGGTGGGCTGGGAGAAAGAAACCAACCCAAACCTATAAGAAACCTGGCTCTCTGCTCAGTGCAGATTTGAGGTGGGGACCCAGAATGTAGGATGCCCTTGTTCGTTGGGCCAAAAACCACTGGGAGTGGCTTCCTTCTGCTGGCTCAGGAAGAAGGCCTACCCCATGTGCTCCAACTGAGCGCCATCTCTAGGCTGCTGCCGGCAGGGCTCCCTCCCTGGTGACTCCGTGACCCACCCTCAGCAGAATCATCTTCCTCATCACAGGGAAGCTGTCCGAAGCTGAAGCCAGTAGACAGCAGGTGGAAGAACACAGAGCACACCTGGGTGAGTGCACAGAGCCTTCTTGGGGGACCCAGAGCAGCCTTGGCAGCTTGCTCTGCAGTTAGTGTTCCTTTGGTGACCTGGGCAGAGCTGGGAGGAGAAGCGCACTGTGTATGCGTGTGTGAATGCACACGCATATGTGTGGGTGTTTTAGCCAGGAGCTTCAAGTAAATAACTTCTAATTTTCTATTTCATTTTTATTTCAAATTGTAAAGGTGGCTCCAGGTAAAAATGACTAAAGGCAGAAAGCAAGGATGCAATGTCCAAACATGAACCCTGGAGAATGTGTTATGTGCTTTTTGAAACAGAGGTCATTTGTACCCATTGCAGGCTGAGGAAAATACAATAGGAAATGGAGGGAAGACCATGGCATAAGAGCATACCTTGTGGCCCTAGGTGCTTCGCAGAAAGGATACAGTTCATTGTGACAGGACACACTCTGAGCTCTGGATAAGCTGGATTCTGGTGTGAAAAGTTGTGTGTGCTGGGGAAGCCATGAGCTCTGCTCACAGCACAGCTGTCACCCATCCATGTGGCCCAGGCCCCACCCTCAGCTCTGCATCTAAACCTGACCCACTAGAAACCACGGGAAGGGCAGCTGGACACACAACCGCCCACCTGTTCACCTAGGAGTGTCTACAATCAATCAGCACTTGCTTGTTTTTGTGCATTAGTTTCAATTAGTTGTGAAGAAGATAGGATTATTCTTTTAGTCTGTACAACAAGCTACATGGCTGTGTTAATAAATGTGAAGTGAGACAACTGTATTCCTATTATGTCATCCCCTCATTTAAAATAGCTCATCTCAGATGAGTTATTTTGCAAAGCCCTTCTGGTGGAGAAGACACTGTAGCTGTTGCGAAGACAGATGGACCAGCTCCTGCTAGCTCACACTTACCCTGGGGAAGGTGGAGACCAGGCTGGAATGCTACCTTTCTTCTGTGGAGATGAACCTGGGATGCCATCTTTCTCCTGAAAAGGAAACGCATGAGGTGAAGAGAAGCTGTTGACAAGAGCTACTTCAGTCGGTTTTGAGAAATGGAACCTGAGTTATTGCAGGTCCTGGGCAAGGAATTCCACGGAGCAGCACAAACTATGTGACACATGTGTTTCACCCTTTTTGGGGTGGAAACCTGGGGTGGGAAGAAGTCATGTGTGGGATTGTATGTAAACCTTGTTATGGGCAGGGGTCCTCCCTGCATTCACAACCTAGAAGCTAGGCTCTTCTGCCTCGGCCTGCTGGGTTGCTGGCTAGAAGCTTTTGCCACTGCAGGCAGGAGCGTTTTTCTAAGTGACACACACTTGCATTCCTGGCAGAGTCTGCCTTCTGCTCCCCTGAAGCAGAAGTCCCTTTGTCACCAGCACTCTATGTTGTCTGCCATCCTCTTGGCACGCAGTGGCTTCATCGTGGTGGTTTACAGACCCCTCTCCTCCACCACCCAGGGGTCTAAGTTTTAGATCTTCAACACATTTTATAAACTGGCTGTTTATTTTATAACTAACTTTTGAAAGTTATACTTTTCTCTTTTTTTGTAGTACCAGGGATTGAACTTGGGCACAGTACCAAATGAGCTAAATCCCTGGCCTCTACTTCATTTTCTTAATGACAACTTTTGAAAAAGCAAGTATTTTCAATTTTGGTAATATCTAAGTTACCACTTTTTCTTAGCAGACACTGATTTTGGTGTAAAAGTGATGGAAACTTTGCCAATTTCAGACCACAAAAAATCTGTTTTCTCCTAGAAGTGTTAAAGTTGAGCTTGCTTAAGTTTCTGATCGGCTTCACACGGCATGGAGGCACTTTTATGTTGGAGGGAAGAAGTTGGTTAATGCTGCTGAGCGCAGTATTCCCAGTTTTTCCAAGACTGCTAGGTGAAAATATCACTTGTCCCATTCTACTACCCTCAGACTATTAAATCAGCTGGCCAGAAATGAGAGGCTTAATTCTGAACCTTTATTCTGCTCCATTTATCTGTATGTCAGTCTCATACTGTCTTTTATGTGTTATTTTTTTGTTTTTGCAGGATTGGAGATCAAACTAGGGCCCTTGTACATGCAAAACAGGTGCAGTACTACTTGAGCTAAATTTCTGGTCCACCATGCAGTCGTTATGAAAACATCTCATTGTGTTCTTTACAGAGTTTTCTGGTCATTATGGTGATCCAGGTCTTCTGAATTTCCATACATGTTTTAGGATCAATTTGTGGTTTCAGGAAAACAAAAACAAAGGGCCTTAAATGTCATACACTGAAGGACAGGGAGAAAAAGATGAGAAAAAGGGCACAAGGAAACAGGAGAATTTGTATTAAACTTTCATTCAGTGGGTTAATTTTGCTGTCCAGCCCCGGCCACCTGGAAAAGTTCCAGCACAGTGAGAGGGTCAACAGTGACACAGCCAGAGGCTCTGTGAGATGCTGCTGGAAGCAGCTGATGGCTGTGATGCTTTTGTGTTTTCAATTTTCCACTTCTTTAAAGACTCTTTTGCTTCTTAGATGTTCTGATTCCCAAAATGCTATAGTTTTGGGGAAACATACCAGTCAGCCTGTGGCATGCCTCTCCTATCAGCAGGAGTCTAAGTTATCCACGATCTGGACCAAAGCCCAGCTCCTTGTGCTCCAGGGGCAAAGTCACAGAGGGCCTGGACACACATCAGCTGCTGCAGCACCTGTTCGCTGTCCTGCAGGAGTGTTGGCTGGCTTTAAGACATAGATGTTGATCTGGATAATCTGCCAAGGTATTCAAAGAGCCAAGTTCTAAGGCTATACTTTCAGGGATCATTTCTATAGTTGGTGACTAGAGAAGTTTCTCTGATCATGTAGAGTACCAAGTTCTACCACCCAGAGGAAATTCCTTTCGGCTCCATCTCAGTGCTCCTGGGGGTGCTGTACACATTCTGAACCTGACTGAGAGGAAAATCCCCAGGGGCCACGGCCCCATCTCAGGGAAGAAAGGCCCCATCATGTTCCATTTACTAGGTATTTCTGCCTTGGCTCATTTTGAAAGAAATCAAGGGTGTGGCTTCACCTCTGTAGCTCTTGGGGGGTGAACTCATCCTTCCTGCTGGGCTCTGCTGCATATTGATTTTGATCGCATCCTTCACCCAAAACCTTATGTCGCCCTTTTGAAGCTCTGCTCATTGTCTGAGTAGCTTTGAAGCCCTCTTTAGCAGTGGGTTCTGTCCTGAGCTTGTCTTACTCAGTAGCCTGAAGCAAAGGGAAGTCTTTCCTGCTGAATCTGATATGAGCCAGCAGGTGGCTCAGCCTCGCCTCTCTACGTGCAGAGAAAGGCAGTGCCACCACAGTGCAGCCGTCCTCAGTGAGCCTGGCCCGCAATGCCACGAGCAGCCACAGGTCCTTTCTTGCTCCCTGAGGGCAGCATTTACTCCAGGCCCCGTCAGCGCTTCAGCTTCAGCCAGCTGGGAAGACCCTGAGTTTGTCGTTTGCTCTGTTAGGTGTCAAGCTGGGTTTTCTCTCTCTTCCAGGATTAGTTGTGACTACTTGTAGGCCACTTAACTAGAAAGTATGCTGCCTTTCTGGGAGAAAGACACAGCCACGCCTGTTAGGCTCATATGAAACAGAAATGTTTTGGAGACTGTCCAGGTTACCACAGCAGCTGCACTACAGGGCTGCAGCATAGTTTATTCTGCTGGTGGCTGGTGGGGCCCCAATCTCTGCCTGCATGTAGGAGGGAAACCTTGCTTTTGTCCAGCCTTGGCCCCCCGGTGCCACCCACTGGGCAGTGATGTGGCCCCAGGGGGATGGTGTGCCCAAGTGGGAAGGCTAAGTGGGCTGTCTGTGCAAGGTTTGCAGAAGAGGCTCAGGCCACGGACTGAACACAGATTCGTAAATGAGAACCACAGTCAGCTTGCCTACCTCTGTCCTGGTGATGTCTGGCAGGGCAGGCAGGCTGTGGAGGGAGGGCTCTGGGGAGGACATTTTGTCAGGCAGATGGGTCATGAGGACCTCAAGGGACACAGGGTCCCACTGAAGTGAGCTGGATACTGACTAGGAGCAGACTCTGCAGGGCCAGCTATGTTGCCCACCAGGGTGAGGGACTTCACTTCCTGAGGCCACATTCAAGCACACACACAAATACACAGGACACCCCATACCACATAGACACCTTACATGCTGCACACACATACATCCTGCCTGCACACTACTTACCACGTGAACACTTTACACCATATATATACTTACACATATCACACACAGACATTACATGTCACAATGATACACACAGACACTGTACATATCACACACACGCACACGCACACTGTGCACACCACCAGGGATGAGACACGGAGGGACATGCACACCTGTTGAGTTGCCTCCTTTGCCTGCAGCACCGGCTGTGTCCTTCCTGGTGGCTCTGACCCCTGCTGGAACTGGGTGTGCTTGATATAGTCAAATGTGCTCTTGTTCTTGACCACTGGGAAGGAGAGGGCAGAGGCAGCTCAGCGGCAGCCACACCTTCCCCATCTCAGACACCCCAAGGAAGTGGCTCCTGCATCGCATCTTTTGAGGCCAGGACAGGGCACAGGTGTGGGTTTCAGGCAGTAGGGTATGGCAGTGGGGTGTGGCGGGCCACGAGGTTGGCTGGTCTTTATCATGCATGGAGACTTGGATGAGCAGCTCAGGTTACTGAAAACACAAATGGGCCTGGCCTCATCACAAGCTTCTGCAGAAGGCCCACCTCCGTCCCTCTTCCCCTGAAGCCAACACAGGTCAGGCAGGTGGTTTGCAATTATTTCTGGAAAGCACTGGGAGCCCTCAGAGCCATATCTAGGTTGAGGTGCAGGCAGGGTGGCAACTGGCACTGGATTGGTGAGTGTAGGGACTCAACTTCTCCACCAGAGACAGCCTCCAGCCTCCAAGTCTCAGAGCAGGGTGGGTCTGAGCACCTTACTCGCCCCATGGGTGCTGTCCTTTGAAGGTCCCTTCTCACTTCTGCTTGTGCAAAGCCATCTGCACTAATCACTGTGAGGATGCATCTGCTTCAGAGCCTCAGAGCCCAGGCGAGAAGCCTGAGGCTGGGCGCTTGTCCCCCGAGTGACCAGTGCCAGCTGCCAGCTTGTGGCCTAGGTAGCCTTGTCCTTTCTTGACCCTCTTCAAAGTACTGTCCCCTCCCCTTGCCCTGGCTGAGACCACTACATTTCTGCCATGGATGCTGGGTCCTTGCAGCCTCCCAGGAGTATGTCCAATCTCCTATTTCACAGAGCCCTACAGTACAGTCCCCTGAGTATGGACCAGACATAGGCCCTTCTCTCTCTGTGGTGCTGCCCTCCTGCCTGCCACACCCTGAGCAGCTCTCCTCTGCAATGCCCCTCTGCCATGCTGTCCTGCCTTGGAGCCAGAGGACTATGGACTGAAGCCTTGACAAACTGTGAGCCAAAATAAACCTTTCCTCCTTAGGGTTGTGGGTGTTGTGTGTTGTATCCTGGCAACAAGAAAGTTACTGAAACATCTCAACAAACACACCCTGAACACCTTCTACAGACAGGCATTACCAGCCAGGTCTCAACACAGATCCCCAATGTGGTCAGAGCCGCACCTGTGAGGCTGAATCCACAGTGGACTGCATTGTTTCCATTTTTAAAAATCCATGTCCCAGCACCCGTTAAGCTGGTGGTGATACTGCTGGTGGGTCACCCTAGGCTGCACAGGGATCTGTGTGCAGAGGATGTGGTTTAGCACCTTGGGTGAGGATGAGGCAGCCTCTGGGAGCAGCATCCTGGTGCCCATGGAATTGCACCCCAGACCCCCAGAGCCTTCACAGTTGATAACTCCACGGGAGGAAGAGGAGGTGGCTCTGCTGTGGCCAGCAAGGGAACCTTAACCTCATGCTACAACTTATACCTGGTACTTTGCTCAACCTACCTGTTCTCTTTACATAACATCCTGTTCTTGTCTCATATTCCTGTTCTTTAGCCTCTGCGCATTCTAAACTCATCAAGACCAGAACGTGGCAGCTGGACCTACTGCCCTTCTCTTTCTGTGAATCAATCCCTTTGCCATGAGTTCATGTCTGATGTGCGGCACAAAGGTTAGGGTGGGATGGGGGTGGCTAGGTGGGTACGCACGCAGGTAGATGTGGAAGATGAACAGGTGCCCTAGCAGCACAAAGCTGACCATGCTCACAAGCAGCACTCCACCCATCATGCAGAGGGCCACAGGGGTCTTCACAGGCACACGTGTTCCAGGCAGGAATAGCAGCCATATACTCACAGCACTGACATCTGTGGAAAGAGATGTAGGCATCAGAATCACGGAGGTAGCAGCACGGGGTTGCCATGACTGCCCCCACTGCAGTCCCTCCAGACAGCCTCAAGAGGGAGTGAGGGTCACAAACCCTGTGCAGCCTTCCAGACAGGTAGCCAGGAGTTGCTTCAACTCACAGTCATGGAACTGAATGGAACCACCATGCCGCAGTGTAGGACCAGCATGTGCCCAAGAGGTGTCCACTCCTGCCTATCTCTGCCGAGGCCATGCACGAGGCTTGGCCCAGGCTGCAGCCACTCTGGCCTCTCCCAGATGCCCCGGCCTCTACATAGCAGTCTGAGGTCCAGGTAACATGCTAATTGGTTCAGAAGACACTTTGTGACCAGGAAAGAGAGCTTATAGGGGCTCTAGGATCATGAGATTGCAGCCACCAGGTGAAGCCCACTAAGAAAGAAGTCCAGGATGGGTGGCATGGTTCTCCCTGGAATTCTCAGAGCTTGAAAGAACAAGAACACCCACCATCTTGGGTGAGAATGCTCGGTGTGGGACAGTAGGCTCCATCCTCTCTACTGGGGGTGTGCATATATCCTGATTCTTGTGGCCAACATAAAGTCGGAGCTGCTCCCACATCTGTATTCTGTAGTCACTGGACAAATGACCATAAGATAGAGATGCTTCAGCCAAAAAAAACTTCACCTCACACGCTGAAGCCCCAGTCTGAGCAACAGTGTAGGTCAGTGTCCTCCCTCCATGCCCCAAAGGTCACCTTCCTGCCTCTCCCAGCTCTGGAGCTTCAAGTGTACTTGGGTGTATGGTGGCGGTAGGGCTCCACCCTTGGTCTCCACCTCCATGTGGGCTGAGTCTGTGTCTCCTCTTCTGTTGCTCAGAAGTACAGTGTCCCTGGAAATGGATGAGTTGGGCAAGAGCCTCATCTCAAAATCCCTCATCACTGCATCTCAGGTCTAGATGTGGACACAATTTTAGGGTCTATGCCCAGCCAGCCATGCCTTTCCCTCATTCAAAGCAGACTTTGGTGCCCATAGCCCAGGACCCTGGACCTGTGGCCAGAGCTGGATCTTGGTTGCTCTCTACAATTCCCCTACAGTGACTCCTAGAAGGCAGCCCTGGCCCACTGTGCCCACATGGCCCCACAGGGCCCCAGTACATCTCAGGACAGGCTGTGTGGAGATCAGAGGGCACAGTGCACCTGCTCTCAGGCCTGGCCTCCTGAGGCCCTGTGAAACAAGGCCTTGGCTGATGTTGGGTATAGAT
Organism: Petromus typicus; assembly: GCA_004026965.1. Classification (NCBI taxonomy): domain Eukaryota; kingdom Metazoa; phylum Chordata; class Mammalia; order Rodentia; family Petromuridae; genus Petromus; species Petromus typicus. Next base: position 34,318 of record PVIR01002188.1, read on the forward strand.
TAAAGTGTCCCCAAGGGTTTCATGTTTGGAGGCAGGGTCTGGGGGGAGGTGGTCACTGGGGTATGACTGGAAAGATGTGTTCTTGTCTCCAGCTTCTCCCTTCTCTACTTCCTGCCTACCATGAGGTAAGCACCTATCCTCAACCAGGCCCCTGTGCCATGATGTTACTGCTTTGGAGTAGCCAGTCATGGACCAAATCTCCTGGAACTGCAAGTCACATGGAGCTTCTCCTTGACAGTGCAGGTGTCAAGGGTCTGTTCCAGCAGTGGGGCAGATGACTGATATACTGATATGGAGCTACCTGCAAGATAGGCTTGCCCCTACAGACAGACTGTTTAGAAAAGTGACCGGAGTTGAGGCAGAGCTTGAGGGTGGCTCAAGCAGGAGGCACTCCATGTACTGCATACCTTTGTAGCTGGGGTCTGAGCGGAGCTTATAGGGGTTGATGAAGTACTGGATACAGACATACAGCAAGATGATCTTCACGCAGAGCAGGCCTATCAAGGCTGAGGCCACAGAGCAGAAGAAGAACCTGCACGGGCAGAGCATGTTGGGGACACTGGCGAGGGAAGGCCCACCCCAGTGGGCCTCTCATAGGGAAATGGACCCTGACTGCTGCCCTAACAGTCCTTGGGCCTCTTCTGTGTCCTCTTAGCTAACTTCCAAGTTCTCTAGGCTGGCATCACTGGCCAGCAACTTCACAGCCATGGCCTCACTCCCCAGCCTTACGCCTGAATCCTGTCTGTCTGTTCTGTTGTCTGCATAGGACTCCTCAGCCAGAAAGGTAGTCCATAAGGTGGCAGTTTCCAGTAGAACCAGTGTCCTGTGAGTGTGTGGCTTGTCCAAGCATCAAGGCCTCCCGTCCTCCCGCCCAGTTTCCCACCCCTTGCCTGCACCAGTGAGGCCGCACTGTTCCCAGGACCTGTGCAGCGAGGAGCGTGTGGGCCTCCCAGGGCTCTATAGACCATGGCAGCTTTGGACCAGATGATACTCAACTCCTCTGTGCTTCCTGCTTCCCTGCAGGGTCTCAGGGCCCACACAGCTGGTGTCATCTCCGCATGTTCTGTGGCATATTCTGAGGATACAGAATCTCCCTGCCTGTACCTGGGGTAGCCCTTTCTGTGCCACTGCCTGCAGCCTGAGGACCTGCTCTGTACCCTCAGTGGGCCGCCTTCCTCAGGGATCTGCGCCTGATGCTCTGTCTGCTGCTCAGTGACCTGGCTGTTGGCATTACCATCATGTATAGGACAGGGAAGCAAAAGTCCACTAAACCTGTGGTTTTTTGATGCTGTGGCCACCAGGCACCCCTGCCCCCACATCGGGTTCAGAACAAGGAGAGGTGTGATGTTCTTTCTGGCTGTCTTCATGAAGACTGAGCTGATGGACACTTGGTCCAGAGATGGCCTGGGAGCTGTGAGTCAACTTCCACCTATGGCCTGGACACTTGGGTGTTCCCATTCTGCCTGCTGCACTGGGAGGGCTGCCTGGGTGTTGAGAGGGCAGATGGTCCAGGACAGTGGATCCAGGAGGCCTAGCTGGTTCCTCCAAGCCAGAACAAGGTCTCAGGTCTGGTGTTGTGGACATATCCAGGAACAACTCCACTAGACAGTGCAGGACTAGTGGACATGGGCACTAAACCCAATCTGTGGGGACGGGAATGTGGCCCCACAAGGCCCTTCCCCCATGTGTCCCATGGTCCACAGCCCCTCAGCCCCTGCACCTAACCCCTGCTGGAGATCTTTTAGGATGCACCTGCGCCTTTGAGGTCCCTTCCAGCCCTTACCAGTAGTTCCTGCTCCCCACACAGTTGTTGAGCCACTTGCAGTGGTGGTCAAAGCTGGCGACGCACTTGTTGCAGGAGCTGCAGTGCTTGGCTTTCTCATTCCTGGAAGAACCAAGGGAGGGTTGTTGGCTCAGACATGCAGGTGGAGTCCAGGGCTGTGTCTAGCAGAGGCTACAGCAGCCTTGCTTCTCATTTCTGGCTCTTCCTCATCTGGAAAACCAAAGGAAGTTTCCCTTGTGCTCTGGGGGAAGGGGAGGGATGAGGCTCAGAGAGACTGAGGCCCCAGCCCAAGCCAGCCTGTCCACCTGGCCCAGTGGACAGGCTGAACTGGCTGCGGGGCTGCCATGCCCTGGGGTAGACTCACACAGTGACCTCACACAGGTGGCAGTACAGGTTCTGGATCACGTGTGTGTGCTGGGAGCGGTCGAAGGTGGGCACTGGCTTGGAGTATCTCCTCAGCCGGACGCTGGCCTCAGCTGGGTCGATGGTGACTGCACTGAGGTGGACGACCAAGTGGAACAGGAACACAGCACCAATCACCTGGGGCGTCAAGGAAGACATGCCTGGGCCAGGTGAGGAGGACACAGGAGCCTGGGTCTCTGCTCCCTGTGTCCCAAGGAGACTGGCCTTTCCACCCCGCAACCGCATGCTCATTCCAAGATGTAGGACAGAGCCCAGGCTGTGGAGGAGGCCCTGCAGTGTACCCTATCCCAGGCCTGGCATGAAAGTGCATGGGCTTCTATAGCAGAGAGGGGGCTCCAACCTCAGACAGGCTCAGGGCCTGCTAGATACAAGACAGGCCAAAAGTAGGGGTCCAACACCAGCCACGGCCCATGTGGAGAGGACTTCCTCTCTCAGAGACCAGGCACTGGCAGGATCCTGACTGCCGGGATGCCTGGGCTTTCTCCAGCCAGGTCCAGGTAGCCATGGCCGGGGGGTGGGGGTGCGCTCCCTCAGGGCCACAGACACTCAGACATCATGCTGCCCTCCTTGCCTGGAAACCAAACAGAAGGGCTCCTGTCCTCTGCTCTGGGGCTTCTGGTCTGGGTTGCTTGTGCATGCAGGTCTCTGTACAGCAGCTGGGATGTGCCCCGAGGTAGGTGCCCCTTGCCTGGGCAAGAGAGGAAGGCTGGGGTACAGCCAGTCCTTGCAAGAGCCCTGCACTCCCCCCTGGGGCCAAGGCTCACTGGCAGGCAGTACTCAGCCCCATCCAGAGCATGCTGGGAGTAGGTCTGGCAAGAGCTCCACCTCGCCTGAGGAAGATCCCTGAGGAGTCTCAGAGGGTAGAGATTCTTCCTGAATCTGGACAGTTTTGGGGTAGGCCTGGGTGGCATAAGGGTCAGGGCATCTATGGGAAGGGCCCCGGTGCCTGTCACTCATGTCCCTGATAAGGCACAGGGGGCTGACTGTCCTGTCCCGTGAGGGTCCCTGGCACTCAGTGCCCTGTCCTTCACTGCCCAGCTCCACCTGTCATGAGATACCTGGTTAGCTGAGGCCTCATCCCATGGGCGTGGGCTACCAGGTGGCCGGCGGCATGACTGGTGCCTCTTTAGGACCTGCAGTGCGTGGCAGCTCTGCACCACTCCCTGAAGTCTGAGCCCAGGCCAAGCTGCCTGTTTGTGTGGTTACCAAGTCAACAGGCAAGCGTGGGAGGGTAAGAGCTGGGGACATAGGTGGGCAGGACCGGTGTGGCTCCCTCCCTGGGACTGGAACACAGATCAGTGCACTCAGTGGGCAGGGAGGTGGACAGGGAGGCAGGCTCAGGTGGCTAATGGTCCCAGGGAAGGCTGAGGGAGGCACCGTCACGTATCCTGCTGGGGGCCAGGATGCCACAGTGGGACCTGGACATCAGGGCCTCGGGTGGAGATGCGGGGCTTATGCCTGCCAGGCAAACCCACAGGGGCTATCTGGGAACAGAGGGTTCTGCTTCCCCAGAGACCCTGAGATTCCAAGCAGACTGTCCCCACCTACATGGCCCCTCTGGACATGAAGCTGTGTCACATGAGGACCAGGCTTCCACACAGGGCGTAGACTCAGTTCCCACTCCTGCCTCTGTCAGCCCTGACTGGGGCATCTCAGGTCAGGGGTACAAAGGTGAGATGGGGAGGGAGGCTGCCAGACCCAGGCCTCCTCTGGAAATCTCGTTCTGGGAGTTGAGAAGCTGGAGCTCAAGGTCCCTGGCAACTATCTATGTTTGGTAAACAAACCGTGGGAGGAAGCCAGCATGTGAGACACTTGCCCTTCGAACTCTGCACTGCCGACACTGTGACCTGGCCCTGTCTTCCTGCAGGCAGGAAGAGTGCAGGAGGGAGCCGTGAGCTAGTCCCTGGTCTCATCTGCTCCAGGGCAAGCTTTACAGCAGACCTGGCCAGCTCAGAGGGGTCCCCCAGCCTGTCACTATGGCCCCCTCAGAGCCTATGACTCCCCCATTCCAAGGTCGGCTGACAGATATTCCTGGGATACACAGAGCTGTGTGGAGTCCAGCACGGTGGCTCTCTCTGCAGAGGTGTACAGTGGCAGCCAGCCAGCCTCTCCAGGGTCTTCAGCTGTGGGCTGCCTTCCACAGGCTGTCCTGGGCTGCCCCGCCCAGCCCAGTTGCTCTTAACCCTGGAGACCTGGCTGACATGGATGACACTGGCGCCCTCCAGTGGCCTTCATGCGTGGGAAGTGAGAAGTACCAGCAGGAAAGCTGGTCCTGAGGGACAATGGGCAGAGCGCAGCAAGGTGGGTAAAGCCAGGGCTCTGGGACTGGGAGGCCCTACGGAGAGCAGGTGGACCTCAGGGCTATTCAGGATGTGGAGGCCAGCTCAGGCTCAGGGGTGGTTGAAGGAATGACTGTGGTCACACCACACAGGTGTGAAGGGGGCGCCCCACAGCGCCAGTGTCTCTTCTTGCAGCTGCTCCCAGTGCCACCCATCCGTCTCACAGGACAACCCCGGCCTCAGGTGGCCGTGCTGCCATGGAGGTGCCGGCCCTGCTTGGACCACGCTCTGGCTGGGACTTCAGGGCCTCAACTAGCAGGTCCAGACCCCCACAGTGCCCCAAAGACACTGTGGCCACAACTCCTGCAAAGTAGCCACAGCAGCCTGAACACTGGACAATTCTGGCCTCTGCAAACCCTTCTCAGGACCCTGGGGGCAGAGGAGGAAGCGGAGATGAGCCACGTAGGCAGGGTGCCACGTCCAGGCTGAGGGTGAGGCTAGAGGGAGCACCTGGCTGGAGACCCTGGGTTTCTTTGACTCCCCCTGTCCACCACCTGTTGTGGACAAGATGCCATGCTGAAGGGCATTAGGGCCAGGGTATTGGTACTGGGAAAGTCTATGAAGCACAAGGACCTTGGGGTGAGGAAAGACAGAAGGACCCAGGAAGGTCTGTCCACAGGTGAAAGGTGGGAGGATGAGGCTGTGTGGAGAGCAGAAGCGGGTACCTGATCAGGGAGGCGTGTGGCTGGCAGGGGCCACATCTGCAATCATAGGGAGGCTGCACCTCCCACCACAGGTGACATCTGGCTCCCCACACCTGTTCAGGCCTGCTTGGATTCCCTTGCGGCAGGTCTAGACAGAACCCAGGCCACCTCAGCAAAGGCCTTCTTGTGGAAGTGGAGCTGCTGCCCATCTCCTGGGGTCCCTGCTGTGGCCAGTATTGCTCCTGGGGTACCCAGGCTACCGTGAAGCGGAGGGGCAAGGAGCAGAGCCTGGCCGACATGTGGACTGAGGTGTGTGCGTGTTCAGGGCTTCTTACTAAGGCAGTCTCTGGCCCTCGAAGACGTACCGCCAGCTGGCTCAGCCCTTCCCAGTGTACAGTGGGAGGACCTGCCTGCTCAGGAAGACAGCAGCTGCCCAGGCAACCCCAGCCCCAGAGCAGAGCCCAAGTCCTGAGGACACAGCCTCAGCCTCTCAGCTAGACTAGGGGAAGGGAGTGTCCTGTGTATGCCTGAGGGAAGATTAGTTTTAAATATTTACATCAAAAGCCAGAAAAGACCTGACACCAATGTTCCGAGTTTCTACCTTATTTATGGTGCTAAAAGCAGGACAGAGTAATCCTAAAGGCAGAAAGAAATTACATAAATGTGAGAAAAAAATTTTTTAAAATAGAAGCAAACAGAATTAATGCATCCTAGAGTTGATTTCTATATACAGCAATGAAGACTATGAAGACTGGAGAAGGGAAAGAACAAGAACTCAACTCCAGCATAAAGACAGATGTAGTGGCAGGGCCTGGCAGATACAGAGAGGGAAATGGCTGCAAACAGCCTCGCCGCAGGAAACCTGGTAGTTAAGTGAAATAATCCCATTTCTCGAACAGTTCAACTTACTCAAGTCCACAGAAGATGAAACAGCCCTTCACCCTCTAAAGACTCTGAAGTTCTTATCAGAAGCCTTCTCACAAGAGGCCTCTGGCTCTGGGAGGCGCAGAGTCAGGCCAGCTGGCTGAGGTGGTCCAGGGCCAGCCCTGTCACTCTGAGCTGGTGAAGGCTGGAAGAAACCATGGATCCACAGCCACTCAACAAAGCTGAGAGGAGATTTGGGGCCTTGTGGTGTTGAGGCTTCTGGGTGACTTCCGAGTTATGAACTAGTGCAGTGGTTGTGAGAGTAAAAGCCTTACTGGCTGCAGCTGCAGCACGCACAGTAACATTTCCTGACATCCAAGGCTCGCAAAGCAGCTCCCAGAAGGGAGTGTGAGGCAGCATTGGCCTGCAGATCCCTGGGGGATCAAGTTGAGTGATGGACATGTGGGTCATTTTTCTCTTGTCTGAAAGAACTGAGTTCCAGGGAAGAGCATCTGCCTCACAGGGGCTGAGACACCTCCCCTCAACCCCTGGAAAGCACAGACTCTACCCATGAACAAAGGTTCTCATGCACATGCTCCCACCTGTTCCTCTGCTGCCCCTGCCCACCACCCATGGAGCCCTGAGTCTCTTCACTTGCCAGACCCTGCAAGGGCATAGCCAAAGCCCAAGGCCATCTAGCAGTGAGCCACATCCTTGTGGGGGACATCTCAGCAAGGATGGAATATCACTCCAGATGTAACAGGCCCACACAGCCACTCTGCACCCACCTGCCTGCTCCCAGTGGTCCCAATTTCAAAGCCACAGGGCCTGGCCAGCTAGGTAAGAGCACATCATCTCTTACCACCTTCTGGTGTAGCATCCTAAGGGTCCAGTTGTGATGTTCACACAGTAACCACACCCATCAGAGAGGGGAGGGGGGTGCAGGTTGCAGTGAGCTCTGATAGGACCAGAGTAGGCAGTGGTGCCTGGTGGGGCTCAGCATGCTCCCAAGGTCCTTTCTTACTGACTTTTCTCCGATCCACTTCAGGAACTTCAGATGGCCTGGGCTGCAGCTCCCTCTCCCCTCAGGCCAGTGCCCTTCCACTATCTCAGACCTGGCTCCCTGTCCCCTCTGCAAACGAGGTCAAATGGCGGAGGCACACAAGTATAGGGACAGAGCTCATGGGGATCAGCTCTCTGGGAGGAGTGAATCTCCCCTTCCTACCTCTACCCCACCAGGAAGGATACAGAGTAGGCAATGTACTTCCAACTGCCTGGCAGGAGTGGAATGAGAATCCCAAAGGTGATGACAGACAAGACCAGGTAGGTGGTCCAGGCCACTGCCTGGAAAGGGTGGAGGGGCAGTGACCAGCCATTCACCCTGGACAGGGGGCGTGGTGAGCTCTTCAGGCTCCTGGCCTGGGCTTCTGGGAGGACCTGTCGAAGACACTTGCTGAAGAGGTCCATCTGCAAGACAGAGGAGCCACAGAGGCTATCAGGCCCTGAGTGAAGCAGGGATGGACTGCGGGGCCCACCAGCCATCGTGGGAAACTCCTGGGCCCAGGACCAAGGCCTGACACCTGGCATGGCCCAGGGCCACTGCAGCACCCGTGAGGGTGGTTAGAGTTGGCTGGCACCCACCTCCACAGGAAATGTGCCTCAGGCCACAGCTGACAGGCCCGGACACAGCCCCAAGGGCTCTCCAGGCTGTGGAACTCAAGGGAACACATATGTCCCCGGCCCGTAACCTCTCTGGGGAAGCCTTCTTACCAGGCACTATCCCAAGGTGACTCCTGGAGCTTGTATGTACACAAGCACCGAGTCATCGATGCCAGAAGAAGTGGCAGCACACCACTGAAGCCACCAAAGAAACCCAGGCAGGGAGAGGTGTTAGGCGTTGCACCCGCAGACACTCCTCCTTGAGCGAGCGCTTCCCCCTCTGTGCAAGTACAAGAACACAGTGACAGGCCGCTGTGGAGCACTCTGGCCATCCTTGCCTCAGGGGCCTCTGGACATGGCAGAGTTTACCAGGTCAGCACTGGTAGGAGAGGCTCTGTGGTCACTGCTGGCTCACCAGGGGAGGACAGTGGCTGGTCCTGGAGAAAAGATGTGGAGGACACACACGGCTGGAAGCTTTTAAAGTGGAGCTTTGAAAAACGTGGCATTTTGCAATGGGAAAAATCTTTCAGAAAGTGCAGCAGATGGAAGCACGTTAGGAAGAGACGTGAAGGACATTCTGAGACTCTTGTCCCCTGTGAGCAGAGCATCTACTGGACCCCTGTACTCTGAGTGACCCCAGACAGGCACAGCTTCCGGGCTGGGGCTTTGGAGTGGTCTGAACATGTCTGAAGAGCTCCAGGGGAATGTGGCTTTTTTTTTTTTTTTTTTTTTTTTTTGTGGTACTGGGGATTGAACTTAGGCCTTTGTGCTCCCAAGGTAGGCGCGGTACCCTTTGTGAAGCTATACCACAGGACTGGGGTAATGTGTGCTGAAAATACAACAGCCTACTAGGCACAAATCCAAATGAAAGCACCAACTGACAGAAAGATGCTGCCAGCGATCTAAACAGTCCTCAGGAAAGTCAATAGAGTAGTAACAGACAGCAGAGTGGCGAGGCAGACAGACCACGAACCAAATCCCCTGGAACCATGAGCCAAATTAAACCTTCCTCCTTTAAACTGTGGTGTCATGTGTTCTGTCCCAGCAACAGGAAAGCTAATTCAGAAAACTGGCTTCGGGAGTGCAGTCTTGCTGTGACTACCTGACCATGTGGCTCAAAAGGCTTCATGACTGATTGATGGGAGGAGTTTGGAACATTTGGAGATACCAGTTTGGGAAGTACTAGACTGCTGTAAGCAGAGCCTGGTGGATGATCTGGTCAAAGTTTAGAAGATTAGAATGCTACAGAAAAGCAGACAGTAAAGACCGAGCCAATGAGGTTTCAATGGGGAGCAAGGTCTCCACTGGAAGCTGGACTAAAAGCTCATGTGAGCTATGCTCTGGCAAAAAAACTATTGTCATATTTTGTTCCTATTCTGAGAATGAGAGAGATTGAGATGAAGGTGGTGGACTAATTCATCTGACAGAGAATTTAAAGCCATCCAAAACTCAGGCTGTGGCAAAGGCACTCCTGGCTGCTTTTAGCCAGATTTACAGTGAGAACTGAGGTTAAAGATAAAAATTTGAAAACTTTAAATATGGCCCAGAAGAAACTATATGCAAAAATGGTATGGCTACTAAAGAATTTAGTGCCATCTAAAAGAAACTGCACAGGTATAAGAGACAGATGCTTTAAGGATACTCAAAAATCAGAAAGACCCCACCATCGCAGGCTGATGGGTGCAAAACATAAACCTTCGTTTGAGAAGAGAGACTAAGTGATCATGCCAACAAGGGCCTCCTAGAGAATTGGTTCCCTAAGATTCACTTCACTGTGCTCAGCCATTCAGGCACTCAGAGCCTGCAGCAGCAGTGATCCAAGGGAGGATGGATCCAAGTGGCTACTGCTTCCACTGACAGAAGACCTTGGCATTAACATGATACTGTTTTAACCAGAATGCCAAATGCAAGATTTGTGGGGTCAGGGAGGTGATAAGAAAGGCAAAGCATGGAGCTCCTGAGAGGAGGAAAGTGTGAAGCTATAAGAATGAAGCCAACGGGCAGCGCTGATTCCGAGAACTGGGAGATGTCATGGAACACCTGCCAAGAAAAGCTTCAGGCTGTCAGGGGGACCAGCCCTGGAAGGAGGTGGTTTGGGCTTCTACCTGCAAGGCCTCAGAGGTGGAGCTGCCCGAACTACCAGACACTCATCCCCACCATATGCCCTAGATGCCAGAGAGAAGCTACAGGGCCCTCCTTGTTTGCCACCCTGGTTTCACTCTTGCTTCAGTTCAGTTGTTTCCTGTTCCCATTTCTTCCTTCTGGAATGGGGATGTTTCCCCTGTACCACTGCACCTTGGGATTATACAGTTTGTTTTTATTTTCACAGAGGCTCACAGCTGAGTTTGTCTTCTATCTCAGAATAGGCTTTGACTTTGGAATAATGCTGGAACTGTTGAGACTTTGTGGAGGAAATTCATGCTTTTTCAACTGCACATGGGATGTTGTACCATGTTAAGCAGAATTATGAATTTTCTATGATCCTTATTTGGAGATTAAGTGTGGATAAAATGTGGTTTAAGGAGTTGTGTCTGGATTGGAATGTGAACATCATGATGTGTCAAAAGGATGGATCAAGGATGTCTATGGAATCAGTAAAGTACTGCTGGGTGTGTCTTGTTGGGTCCAGCAGGTGTGACCTTGGATACTCTGTAGGCACATGGCACTGTTCCACCTGCCACTGCTTTGTCATGTCCTTCCACAATGATGCTCCTGCTTTACAGTAAGCTGACTATGGACTGAATTCCTGAAACTGTGATCCAGCTAAAAACTTGTCCTTTTACTTATGGATGTTGCTTATTGTGTTTTAGTGACAGAAAAGTTAATATAGCTAAGTTTCTGGTTAAATATTTGCCCAGAAGCAAAGACCAGGTCAAACCACTGGGCATAGTGGCTCATGCCTGTAATCCCAGCACTCAGGAGGCGGAGGCAGGAGGCTAGCCTGGACTACATACTGAGTTTAGGGTCAGCCTGAACTACAAAGTGAGACACTATCTCAAAACACTTAAAAAAAAAAAAAAAACAAAACAAAACCAAAAAACCAAAACCACATCAGGTCAAACCTTTCCCCAGATATCTATGGAAAGGTGTCTGGTCAAACCTTTATTCTGATGTCCAGAGCAAAGCAACTCATGAAACCTCATTCCAATCTATGCAACAAGTTACTTAGTTAACCCTTTATGCAGACCTCCAAGGCAATAAACCTGATCAAACATTTACCTAGATCCATAAAGCAAAGTACTTGGTCAAATTTTATCCAGATCTACAACTCTGACTCAGACCTACAAGGCCATTTGCCTGATAAAGCTTGACTCAGACCAAAGAAGCAGGCACCAAGCCTGGGGTGGCCTCCAGTCTTCTCAGGCTATGGATTGATTGTGGTGGATTCTCCAGGGATAAAAAGGGCACCAAGTTCACCATAGGGGATAGATGTCCCCTGATAGAGGGACAGGAAGACTCCCTTGTGCACCTCTCCCTTTTAGTGGAATCTGGTCCTCCTTTAAACATTTCTATTCATAAGTTCTGAATACTTATTTCGCGAGTTTGGATTAAATGTAAAGGTAAAAATGTGTAATTTTCTACTTTGAGTTCATACTTTCTGAGAGGTGAAAAAAAGCAGGCAGGGTTGGCCTTTTTCTCTCGTACTTTAGTGGGGAACATAGTACGCATCCTGTGGAGGTGGAGTTGGTTCATTAAGCAGGACCTCATGGAGGCGTCTGGGTTCCCATCACCTCCTCTCAGTGTGTCAACCTGTGAGAGCTTCTGGGCTGCAAAAGGCACTTCCTAGTCTGTCTGTACTTGTTGACACAGCCACTGTGCATGGATCCTCGCTGGGCCCTGGGGCATCAGCTGAACTCTGTCCTGCCTGCTCCAAAGTGACAAATGTCAGGAATGGTCCAACCAGAACAATGACACCTCCTCTGGAGGGCCAGCAGGGACCTGTGCCTCTTGTTTCCCCCTTTGAACATCGTCTACCTGGAAATGATGTCCAAGAGGGATCCAGAGGAGCGCTGGGCAGCAAGGAGAAGTGTGCCCCAGGACAGAGGGGCAGGGCGCATGCATGAGTGCTCTGCTCCAGGCAGCAGGGGACTGGGGCCCAGACATGGGGATCCCGAGTAATGCCTCAGCTGCGAGGGGAGCGTGTCCCTCCTGGAAAGCCCAGGCTCAGCCCTGAACACTGCTCTGCAGGAAAGCACTCACCTGGTACAATGCACGTGCCACACAGCACCACACACAGCACAAGGAAACAGACATGGGACACGCTGCCTACTACATACACCACACAATGCCACAGGCACCACATACAGCATACATATACACACAGTGCACACACCATACAGCACTGCACACAGCACGAGGAAACGGACAGGACATACCACATGACACCACGTATATCATATACAGCACACATACAAGGGAACACAAATCATCCCGCAGCACATAGCACATGTACCACAAGCAATACACATACACAGCACCACACACAGACACCTGATGCTCTCTCCTTTCCTGTGGAGGTCGTACATCCCTCCACCTGGTATCGGTGTCCTGTCTGCCTCTCTCCAGCCTGCCCTGTCTGCATGCGGCCCTTTGTTTACTTGACCCAGAATGCAGGAATGAGGGCATCTGAGGTATGTGACCAGCTCAGGAAGCAGCACTGAGGGGCTGGGTGGTGTCTGGCACCTCTCTGGTCCTGCAGCTCACACCTTGCCCTACCCTTCCCCCCCCTGCCACCAAGGCTCCCCTGGGTTCCCATGCAGGCATTCGTACCCAGTGTCACTGCCATGGCCATTGGTGAGTGACACGGCGGGGCTGTTACTCCTGAGCTCTCTGCAGGTACTGGCCCTGCCAGTCCTGTGCACAAGTCCAGACAGCTGTGGCAGTGGTCACATTGTTGTCCGAAGAACTGGAGACAACTGCCTCTGCACACACCAAACACCCACACACACCTGGGGGACACCTCGCTGGCAGCCCACATGCCAGCCAGTGAGCAGCCACTCCTTTCTCCACAGCCCAGAGCCCACCCACCTGGGCCTTCCTGTGCTGCTGCCCACTGTGTGGCCCCCTGAACATCAACAAGGCAGAAATTCAAGGGCCTCCTGAGAAGTCTAAGCAGATCGTGCTGCTAGGTGTGGTGTCTGAACCTCAGCCAACCAGGTCCAGTGCCATCACCGGGGGCCCAGTCAAGTGAGGTGGGAAGTAGCACCTGGCACCCGCAGCACCTACCCACTCTGACCTCTCACCTCTCCCACAGTCTGAGCAGGAAGGTCAGGACCTCTCTCTAGGTACTAGCCTGACAGGGAAGCAGCAGGGTCTCCCTGGTCCATATAGCAGCCACGGAACTCCATGCACCTCACAGACCCAGTGTGGTAGCCATGGAGACACATGGGGTGGGGGCGGGGGTTTCCAATTGCTAGTAGGCTGGAGCTCAACCTCCCAGCCCTCTGTTGACCATTCCTGCTTCAGGCCAGGCCCTCAAGGCAGACATGATACCCTGGGCCCATATGAGTATACTACCACTGTGCAGGCTGCCTTCCTGACACGTGAGCACTCAATGGTAGGCTGGGAAACCTGTGTCCCGTGTCCTTAGCACAGCCTTACGGCACATGCAAGGTATCCTTGCTCTTGCGCACCCCTTAAGCTCTCTGCCTGAAGTGTCTGGAGTCCTAGGCCCAAGAAGTTTCCAGCTCCTTACTATAAAGTCTGTGGACTACCTGAATGCACAGTAATGGTGTGAGGGGGGCACCCCTTTTCTGTCTACTATGGCTTCCCTGGTGCCACCCACTGTCCCAACCAGATTATCTACAAGCAGGACATGTGCCAAGGCTTCAATGTCTGGCCTGGCTATTCAAACCTGTACTGGTGACCAGCAGCAGCTATCAGGGCATTTGGCCTGGGCCAGCTGTGCTGTGGCTGTGTCCAGCAGGAACAGGGATGTCTCATATGGCTGGCAGCCTCATACTCCTTAGGACCTGGGGCCTTGCTCTGGATAGCCTGGGGTGGGGGCACCCAGGAGCTCAGCTCCTGCCGTATGCTGGGCCCCAGGACAATGTGGCCCCTTCAGCTTGTCCTGCTTTTGCTGAGCTTCAGCTTCTTCCGTGGGCCAGAACTGGGCCCTGCACTAGTTCCTCATGCAACAGGCATTCCAGATGTTTTCCTTGCACAGGATGGCCATCCTGTACTCATACCCACTGCACGGGAGCCCAACAGCTATGGCAGGGGGCGGCACTGAAGATCTAGAGGCAAAAATACCCTGCACACAACCACACACCTACATGTCTCAGCTGCATACCCACAACACACCACCTGCATTCACCTCACCTGTATACCCACATGCACTTTGCACATGCATATACTTGTACACCCATACCTACACCCACATATACCCACCGTGACACACCTATACCCATCTTGCCTACCCATCCATAGCTTTTTGCTTGTGGATGCACATCATGTACACACACACACACACCACACATGTATGACTACAAACCCACATACTATACTAGTACACTGTCTTCACTTGACATACTTCCTAACAGAAAAAGGGCTTATGAGGCTACTCCTCTGCATCTTTGCTCCCAACATTGAAAGCCATAATGTGAACCTGTACACATGCCAGGGCAGGGCTGGCCCCACTCCAGGGCCCTGCATCTGGAAGCTTGCCCCAGACAGGTAGGGCCTGGCTGAGGGCAGAACTTGTTCACAGGAAGCCTGACTCAATTTGCCCATATGCAACAAAGCCTTCAGGAAGCTGTGGGGACAGATGGGGTACTGTGCTCCCGGCTCCACAGGCATCTGAGTGGCTGGACTGTGGCAGAGAGGCCTGGGACTAGCTATGGACCACATATCAGCAGACCCCCTCACACTCAGTTTGTTTCCTCATGAGCAGACTGATATGTGGGTCCTGGCCTGGAAGGCAACTGTGGCTTCACAGCTTGCCTATCCTTGCGCTGACAGCTGCCTTGTGTCCTAGCTCTGACCCCCCTTGCTCCACAGGCTAGGCTCATGAGACACTGCCAGACCAGAGGTGGCCTCCTGGGCTGCGGGGTCACAGAGCCATGCCCAGCCTCATGCGACTGGACTAGCCATGTCCTCTGGGGTCCCCTAAAACTCTCAGTTCATATTAGAGACATGCATGTGGAAGCCCCTCAATACCCTGCCCTCATGAGCAACACTGCACACAGGAGCAGCCTTGTGAGGCCCATGGGTCAGTCACTGACCCCTCAGAGACTGAGGGACATGTCACCTGGGTGAGACCCAGGAGAGCGTGCTCTCAGCCCCACCTCCCCACTGCCTGCAGGCTGCCATGCCATTCTGCTGTCCTGTTTCTGCCTTGGAAGCAGTCAGCTGTGTACTGACTCCTCTGAAGACATGAGCCAAATAAGCCAGACTGCCTCCCTGGGCTGTGTCAGTGTCATGCCCCATGCCGAGGTGACTCAGACACCCGAGGACACCATCAGCCACCCAGCTGACCATCACGATGCTGCTTCACTGTACGGAGGCTGAATGGCGGGGGCCCACAGCTGTCACCAGGGAGCCCACTCTAGAGTTGGCCCACCAGGCCCCTGATCCCAGCTGGCAGGGAGTCCAAGGTTCCTGGGGCAACAGCAGGGGTTCTCGGTCTTTGGGGACTGTTCCCATGTCCTGGACACAAAAGGGGCCTCTCAGAACTCTACGAACCATCACAGACCCTCTTCCAGAATACCCACAGACAGCAGTCTAGCACAGATGCAGCATGAAGGTGGGTAGGGCCAGCAGCTCTGGGCTTCCCATGACCCATACAGTTCAGTACCTTCCTCTCCCCTCAATTCACTAGCCCACGGTGCCATCCTGAGGACAGTCAGCCTAGGGTTCCCCTGGAAGTGAGCTTTTTGAGAACCAGACTGCCAGCCAGGAGGTAGCTTGTGGTTGACCTGGCCTGCTCTGCACCCACCTCACCTGCTTCGCTCCAAGGTCACACGAGCACAGACCAGAACTGAGGGAGGTCTGGCTATGGAGCTGGATGGTCACAGGGTGCTGCACACAAGACCAGCATACACAGTTGGGCAGGATGTGTTTTGTTTATGAGTTCAGTGTTTACATGTACACACTGAGCAGGACTGCACCTGTTTCCTGCATTGGAGTCACAGGAGTTCCTGACTGCTCATTCGCAAAGTTGTTCTCACAAAGTCCAGATGTGTTGAGGATGGCCACTTCCCAGAGTTTTGAGCCACTGACACCAACCCTGCCCCACTCTTGGACAGCAGTGCCCTGAACCACGTGGACCAACATGTGCTCAGCCAGGATGGCTGCTGCCCTGCTTCACCGGCCATCACGTACCAATGAGGTTGGTGGCTATGCAAGGAGGGGCAGCAGTAGGGCCATGTGTGGCCAGTGCCCTCAGCATCAGAGCATGGTGTGCAGCCTGGGAGACAACCCCCGTGCAGGCCAGGAATCCTGTATCTGAGGACAGCCTTCCCAGCGTCCTGTGGGGTGGGCATCCTCTGTGCCCAGGGCATACCTCTGGTTCTTGTCCTCCAAGATCCACAGCCTGCTGCGCCATCAGAGTTGCTCAGGGCCTGAGACTCCAGTGGGCAGTCAGCTTTTCTCTATCAGGCTTGCCAGGCCACTCAGACCTTGGAGCGCAGAGTCCTTCTGGGAACACTGACATCCAGGTACCAGGGCAGAGTCCACGAGTGCCAACAAGAAAAACTTAGGAGACCTGGCTGAGGGGGAGCTTGTCAGAGGTGCATCGGCCCCATCCACCCCCAGCACTGCAGCTGGCTGGGCTCCAGAAAGAACCTAGGCCGGGTTGGTAGGGACAGGTGCAGTCCTGGGCAGCTGTCCCTTGGCTCTTGACAAGGTTTCTAGGCAAGTTTGGGCACTGCAAGGTCATCCTGGCCAGTTCAACCACAGATGGTTGCCAGCGCAGGAAGGCACTTGAGTATGATCACACCTGTGAAATCCCTGCAAATGCTTCTCAGATTAAAAAAATCATCATTATTACAGCTGTTAGGGAAATAAATGAAATACACCAGTCCAAACACCAATAGCCAGGGGAAATAGGGTTTTTCTTAGGGTGATGGTATACTTTAGAACAGTCAGTGTTAAGCTTTGTTATGCATTTTATGACATTAATAATAAAAAGGTTTCCTGAAGGGGAGCCAATGAGGTTTGGACCTGGTGCCTTCAGTGAGCTAGATCTCAAACCCTCTGAGGCAAGTTCTCACTTAGATACCAGGTCATCCAGCCCAGGACTCAACTTGCCATCCTCCTGCCTCATTTCTCCAAGAGAGCTGGGACTATAGGCATGCAATCCAGCATGTCTGGCTAAAAATAAAAGGGACCTTGGGCCACTGGCTGTTTCTCCTCTGGGAGAAGGCATCAGGAACACCCCATCCTTGCTGTTCCATCTGTACTTGTGGCAAGGGTTCAGTGGACAGGATGTGACCCTTCCCGTCTGCAGGTGGGACGCTGCCCCCAGGGACCTATGCTCCCCAGAATCCCAGCCTTGGCCTCACCTTCTGTCCCACAGGCAACATGGCATGCATCACACCAAGGTTATGTCTGCTGAGTTTGAACAGTTCACAGGCAGCTGCTGTGGGACAGCGGTGTCTGTCTGGGAGGCCCAGCCTCAGTCTGCTGAGGGCTGGCCATACAGCATGAAGCTCTGACACTGCCTCTGCAGTGTTCCTGCTTGGGTACATGTCCAGGGGTGGAGTGTGAGGTGCAGAGACATGGAGCACCAGGACCAGGGCATTGTGGTTGTGCATGTGGCCAAGTTCTAGCCTCCTAGAACAGCCATGTGGCTGGCCCACTTGGGTGCAAGCCTGGTCCTGCTGACTTGGCCAAATGGCTACTGGGCTCCTTCATCAATGTCCACAGGAAACTCCGTGAAGGCCCTGAGTGTCCAGCCACCTCTTGCTTGCCATAGGCAGCCCTGCTGGCCTGTATCACTGGGTGCTGCCCACGGGTCCATCACAGTCTCCCTCAAGGACCAAGTGTCTGTCCTCATCTGGCCCCTAGACAGCGGGTTCTTCAGGCCCACATTCCTACCATGAAGGTAGCCTGTGGGACACACAGACGTGCGGCATTACCGCAGGGGGACAAGCATGTGCTCACAGCTCGGAGTCTACTTTATTGGCATCTGTGTCAAGAGCAGTCTGTGGTACACACAGACATCCAACAAACACATCCAGGGATGGACGTCTCACTGCGCTCAACGCTGATTCCACGGCAGTCGCCGCCTGTCTTCCAGTGTAACACCTCCCTCTAGGGCATGGCAGGCACAAATGCAGGTGCCCACCAGCCTGTTCCCTAGCCCCTGGGCAGCCCTCCATGCCTGTGGTCCATACTCATGTGGAGGGGCCCAACTGGCTGATGCTGGAGGCACTACACAGGGCATGACATGGCTCTGTGGCGGCTGCAGGCCACACCACTGTGCTCTCCACCAAGTGAGGGCTACAGTACCGAAGCTGGGTTTCTGTGAGCCTGACATGAGGCATGACGGTACAGATGGGCCACTGATCCCTGGACCAAGCTGCAGGCCAAAGAAGACAGGTCAGGTCTTTCATGACAGAGTACAAGCAAATCAAACTTACAAAACACAAGACACTTAAGACTACCTACAAGCTAGTTTTTCGCAGAAGCTGCTGGTTCTGGAGACTGAAGGAATTCATAAGGGTCATGGGTCACGTCTTGCTGTTCCCCAACACTAAGGCGAGGACTCCCTGCAAATTGTAGAAAAATATGGCATTTCAACAATATGACGTATTTTACGACACCTGAGAAGCTAATGATGCCCATGTGACCACTGGGAAAGATGTTCCCTCCTGGTCTCCTAGAGACAAGTGTGCCTAGAGCCTGCTGTAGGCACTGCCTCGCTAACAGCTTGACCACAGGTGAAAGGGACCTGGAACACTGGTCCTCCTCCTCAGACTGTAGCCAAACCCCTGTGCCACGACCTCCTCAAAAAAAAAAAAAAAAAAATCAAGACTCAGTCTCCCCACAGGGTAATTCAATACTTAATTGTGAGAGGAAAAAAAAAACCAGTACCAGGATCGGGGAAGCACCTCAAGTACAGAGCACTTGCCTAGCATGTATGAGGCCCAGTGTTTCCTCCCTGGCACCAGAGGGAACTACAGAGCATTTAAGGACCTGCAGGGCCAATATCTGGTGTCCTTGCAGCCAGGGAATGCCAGCGTGACTCTGCGTCTCCTTGAACATATCCTCTGGCAACAGAAGCACTGAAAGCGAGGGGTCACCAAGAACATGGCACTGACCTACAAACTAAATCTACGAAGGGCAAAGGAGCCAGGAACAGCTGCAGTGACACAAGCCCCTGTGGCCTGACCCAGGTCATCTTGCCAGCACCTGGGACTTCTTGCTCTGGATCTGCACTGACCAAGGACCTGGGAAGCTCAAAGGATACAGGGCTCAAGCAAGGCTGCCAAAGGCCATGTGAAGCCCTTGCGTCGGAGCCATGCTCAGCCCTGGGCCTATTCAAAGCCACATGCCAACCCTTGTCCACCCATACTGCCACCGCCACACAGAGGCCTACCTGGGGGGTGCTGCTCCCTCTCAGAAGTGTTGGACAGAGAGCTAAGGTTGGAGGATGGCCGGGAGCCACCTCGCTCCGCCTGTGCGTCATGCAGGTCCTGCAGGAGCTTTGCCGTTTCATCCAGGTTCAAGTGGCCATCATCATGCTCCAGATCCTTCTTCACCTTCCCTGTGTGAACAGAGGTGAGTGGATGGCTTGTGCCACAAGGCTAGAGTGTGCTTCACACTGTCCCTCTACCCAGACAATAATCCTCATGAGGTCTTTGCTATAGGGGCTCGGAGAGGGCACTCAGCCCTCAAGGACGACAGCAGTCAGACCATGGCCTTGGGGAGCAGTACCCAGCACTTTGCACAAATGAAGAGCCACAAGGAACCCTGCCACCTGATGCATAAACACTGCAGGGGCCCCTGGGTGCAGCACCAACCTCCTACTCTCAAGGTTGAGAAAGCTACCAGAATGGGCAGCAGTGGCTACCCAGCTCATCGCTGGCATCTGAGACTTGGCAGCCTAGATAATGGTCAGAAAACATAGGTGACCTGGACAGCACAGGACTGAGTCCTCCCCAGCCCTACGCTGACTCCACTGAGACTGAGCCTCAGTCTAGCCTGCCTCCTGACAACTTCCAATCCACCTTCAGAATCATCTTCTCAGAGCTAATGGGTTTCCAGTGTCTCACAGAACTCAAAGAACCCAATACATTAGGGTACCACAGGGATGGGGAGTGGGCATTGTTATGGCTTGAGTCTAGATGTCCCCCAAGTCTCATGCAGTCATAGGTGGGGCTTTTTCAGAGGTGGCTGGATTTACAGTGTGAGATGCTAGAACTGGTTCATGGTGTAGTGCTAGGCTCAGAAGCACGAGGACAAGGGGTGTGAGTGCTGCCCACCCTGAGTAGTATGGACATGACAGAAGGGCCAGAAAGATGTTAAGGTCCCTTGCTTGCTTTTTTTCTTCTGCCTACAAATTGTTTCTTCTCTGTGATGCTCCCTGCCATATGGCACTCTGCCTTGGAGCCAACAAACTATGAACTGAAATCTCTAAGAACTGTAAATCAGATAAATAAACTTTTCTTTCCTTGACTTGGGTATTTTGTTCTAGCAATGAGAAAAGTAACTAAGTAAGTGCCCACGTAAGAAGCCTAACAGGAAGTGCCCAGGAAGACTCACCGAGAGCGCTGAGCATGGAGATGTCCAAGGAGACATCAGAATATGACTTCATTGACATGAAATCCAGAACAGAGCCACCACTGTCTCCCAGTGAGTCCCCAACCTATGAAAGACCAGACAAACATCAAGTTTAAATGTCAAAATACACTTAATGAAAAGTGCTACTTTATGCTAGTGACAGTAGTCGCTACACTTTGCAGTATGAGACAGACTGAGCCTATGCTCTGGAGCTAGAGGCCAGGGCCTGGGGCTTGGAAAATAAATGGATACGCAAATGTGTGTGTTCAGAAGGGCTGATTTAGCAGCACAGCTAGGGAACCTGTGCTAACAAGAGGCCTCTGCTGCCCTCACAGAAGGGGACACCATCACGCCCAGAAAGTCACAGAATCTCAAGGCCCAGGACATTTTCCAGGCATGAAGTGGCAAATTCCAAACCAAAGGCTTCTTTTCTGCCTCAGTATGGGGTACCCAAAGGGGCGCCAGCAACCACCTGGGCTCATTCCAGCCACTTCCCTGCTATCCACCTATCAAGCCATGCCAAGGCCTCTCCAACCCAACCCTATACCCATTGAGGGGCACACACTACACTGCCAGTCAGGCATGCCACACCTGCTTGGCAGCCCCCAATCTCTGACAATGCCTGTGGAACTGGTGCTCTCAAGTTCCTATTTCTGGACTTGGGAGGGAAATGCTATTTATATTGCTGTGGCTCCACTCCTGTCCCCCAAGTAACTCAAACCGTGGGTGGGGAGTTGTATAGACACTGACACTGAATGTCACTCCTCAGAAATGAGCTGGTCGCCAGTGGCTGACAGGAGACTGCTCTGCTGCACCACTGCCAGGGCCAACGCACCCTCCCTGTGTGAGTCTAAGTAAGGCTCTTTGCTTGCTTGAGAAACCAACCTTCACTTCATCCATAGCTCGAACGGGCACATTTCTCCTCTGGAAAGAACAAAGTGGACACCGGTCTGTTCACAGCAACTGTACAAGAAGGGCAGTTCGTTTCTGTTGCGCGCGCACACACACACACACACACACACACACACACACAAACACACATATACCACACACCACACATGCATGCACGCACGCACACACACACCACACACACACACACATGCACGCACGCACGCACGCATAGACGCACCACACAGTACTACGATAGCTTATTCACAGCCTGGGACCTGCTTGTCACAGCCTTGCTATGCCTTTGGGCTGAGGGGGTCTGCTAGACTTCACAGCACAAGATGGCTGTGCCAGAGAGGATGGCAGGGCAGGAGGGGGTTGTGGAAGACAGAAGGGTTTCTAACGCTGTTAGCAGCTGAGGATTTTTTTAAAACAAAAAAGGGCAATTCAGAGGGAAAAACGCCTGTGTTTTAAATTCAGGCATGATTGAGTACAAACCGTGTTGGGAGTCCTGGGACACCAGACCCCTGGTAGCACCTGCATAAGTGGGAAGGGTTGTGTCCTCCACAATGCCTTTATCTTAAATACTCTAGCAGAATTTCCTTAAAAATGTCTTAGTTTTGTGAACATTTCTCTCACTCAGGCATTCAGTGTGCACATCCGTATCTGTGATCTGTCTCAAAAGGGCTGCTCAGATTCAGTTATGTTGTGATTGCTACCAACTTTTCATTAGAAGTGTGGCCATTATTTTAAGGTTCTCTACTCATAAAAGGTTTCTGCTATATGCTCTATCACTGAAATGATATGTTTTATCAGTTCACTCCATGGAGCACCTGGAACTACTCAACTCTAACTCCAGATTGCTCACTCTTAGAAAAGTGGTTGAACTACAGGTAACAGCTTGCTAACCTGACTTCAGGTTGTGTCAGGGCCACAAGGAGCAGTCTCCTCTGTTACACTGCAGGTGAGGCAATGTTGTACGCTAAGCCTGGCTTCCTACCTGCATAAGGATAGGCCCTGAGCAGATTCCAAGCTCTCAGCTGAGGCATAGCACTGTGAGGGCTTGCACCAGCAAGCGTGAGACTCAGGCCAGAATGACCGTGTGCGTCATGAGCCAAGCTCTGCGAAAGCCCAGAATGAGGTCCTCCAGCCAGTACAGAGACCTCACAGGAAACTTGAGCCACCAGAAGAGACCAAGGTACCACTCCTTAGCAATGAAGCCAAGCTGCCCTCCCATAAAGACTACCCAGGCCAGCCCTGTTGGGCCAGGTGATGTCCAGTAATCTAACTTACTGCCAAAACAGATGTCAATATCCCTCAAAAGACAATAAAATCCAACCAATCTTGGGCTAGAAATGTAACTTCAAGGTTCAGTGCTTGCCCAGCGTGCACAAGGCTCTCAGCTTGCTCCCTATGACCCACGCAGAAGAAATTCAACCAGCCTTGTATAACAGAAATACATCTAATACATCTAATTTGAAATTTTCTAATAGCACATCAAAAATATTCCTAACATGAAATTAATTATAACACTAATCTGACACACAGAAAACATTTTTATCCTAACATATAACCCACACGAAACAGTTAATACATTTTTAAATGTTTGTTTTCTGTTGGTCATTGTTCTTGCTCATTCTTTGGTCACATCTAAATTTCAACTTGCACACACAGTTCTCAGAGGCCGGATGTTGCTGAATGTCACCAAACTATGCGGGGCTGAGTCCCTACAAGGGCAATTTACAAAGCCAATTATAGCTGAGGAGCAGCCACACAAACCCAAGGCAGGACCCACAAACCCAGGGAAGGTCCAGGGGTGAGAGCTTCAAAAGCATCCACAGTAAATATGATAAATATGCTCCAGATTAAAGGAAACAGGAAGACAAACAATGAGAGAGCATGGAAGATGTAAAACGGAACCAAATGGAATCCTGGAGATGAAAAACTAAGGAGGGGTGCCACACATGGTGAACATGTGGCGTTTCTTTACCCGATAACTTTTTAAAGCAAAATTTAAACCAACGAGAGAAGAGCAACCACAAGTCACTCTTCCTGGGAACCAGTGGGGTGGGTCAGGCTTTTCCATAGGAACAAGGGCCCAAGCGGGGTTGGAACTGCACCACTGCAGTGTCCCCCATGCAGCCCACCTGCTTCAACTGGAGGAGCATCCGCGAGTGGTCTCCACCTGTGATCTGATCCAGAAGATCATCCACCATCTTCTTGCTGTAACCCCCGGCATCTTTCACGAACTCTTGCAGGCTGGAAGGGGACCATAATAGCATAAGAGACAGGCTGACAAAGCATGTGCTAGTGATAGCAGTTCTGAGCAGCAGCCAGTTTGTGTCTCCACAGTGCCCCAAGGGCCTCCCACACAATGAACTGTGGGTAGATCCTCCACTTTCATCAGATTATCACTGCGGTCTACAATCAAAAATGGCGGAAAGGCTCTCCAAAAATTTTAAAAACAACTATGGGAAGTAGTATAGACATAAAATGAGCACACAACCTATCTGAACAGTAACATATGCACCTCATTTCGGTAGGTGCAGGATGCTCACACCTCCTGGTCTGGAATCTCAATCACAAGCAAACTGAAAGGATGCTGCACTGAGTGTGGCAGAGGTGGGGCACTAACAGTGCACTAATAAACTCAAAGAACCAGGAACAGACAAAAATTCACGGTCTTAGAATCAATGCACCAAACATAGCTAAAAGGCTCCACAGACTTCAAAGACCTGGAAGACAAGAGGAACATGCAGGGCTGCTAGGAAGTGGAGGTCCCAAGAAACCCAGGCCTACAGAGGGAATGCTGCAATCATGACTGCAGAGGACCAACTGTCCCTCTCAGATGGGAATAAAGGCTTGTACGGGGTCTTCAGAACGAAGATGAAGGTAGGTATCCCAGTCTTTCTAGGACAGCTGATCAGGACACAGCAGGGGGAAGAGAAAGGACCCAGGAGGAGATAGGGAGAAAATGGCATTGACATTGACGAAACCAAACCTGCTGACAATCTGACTTCCGGCCCCCAAGACTATGAGAATAAACACTGTCCACACACCAGTTGTAGAACTTGGTCACAGTATCCTCTGCCAACTCACTAACCACTAAGAAACATATTCTAATATGACTGAAACAAACTCTACCAAGCACAATGAATGAAACACAGAAACTTTACAAAGCTGCAGCCTGGGTCACTGCCACCTCAAAACCACGATTAAGTTATCTGCATTTCAAGACAATCTGTGGCAGGCCAGGGTGGACAACTGATCCTGTAGAATTTCTGCTGCAATTGCACCTGTGGCCTGGGCTGTCTCTCTGCAGTCACAGAGGTGGACCCCAAACAACACCCTGGGAACAGTGTGCACTGCACAGCGAAGGGGCTCAGGCAGGGCTGCCTGCAAGCCAGGCTCACCTTAGTGCACACTGCACACCTGTCTCGTCCCCGTAGGCTGAATATAGCAGCTCCATCTCATCCGACTTCAAGTCACCGAACACAGAGTTATTCTGCATGGACAGGGCAGTGCTGGCACTGGAGAGGAACGTGACTAAGGAGGGAAAACAAGGGGCAGTTTTAGGCTCAGGGGCACCCAGTATGGCCACATGCAGTTCTCTTTCTGGTTCTCCTTCCCTCCTCTCCTTGTCTCCATGCAGCACTCCTGCTGGCTATGCTGCCAAAGGAACACGATCTCCTCTAGCAGATGCTGCAGGAACTGAGCCCAATGGGGGTGGCTCATGCCCAGGGACTTGGAAATGAACCCACTTAGCAGGAGGCCTAAACATGAGAGAATTTCAATATCCAAAGCAAGAGGGTCTTAGAAGACATAAGCTCAGGCCATGGCTATTCTATTGCGATGTGGGGGAGACGAAGCACATTTGCAGGGAGCTGCTTATGTGGGACAGGTGACCCTGAGCTGACCCTCCAGGATACCCCACCCCAGCACAGGTGGGGGCCTGCAAGAAGTGACAGATGTAAGGAAAAAAGTGAGGACACATCCTGATCCCCAGAAAGGGTGTTCCGAAAAAGCTCTAGGAACAGTAACCCCAAGGAAATATTAAATCCACAGGGTACAAATCAAAGTGTCCACTGTATGTTTCTAACACATTGTTGCACCTTAAATAAAGTTAGAAAAGATTTTACTGAAGCACATCCAGATCTGGGCCTGGATGGCTACATGGCCACTGAGAGAAGGAAGAAATGTTCCTCCCCAGGGCAGGCCATCACATAGCAGCTGCCTGGGCACCAGTACCACAACACAGGCACTCAAGTGCACACGTAAGCAAGCTTACCACAAGTGCACACACACAGGAAAATATGCAAACTCAGAGCAAGTGGAGATATTCACATGTGAACAAGAATACACATGTGGACTGGGGATGCAGCTCAGGGGCACTGCAAGTGTCTATCATGGGCAAGGTCTTGAGTTCGATCCCTGATACCACAAAAAAACCAAAAATACACATATACAAAAGTAAAAAGCAAACAAAGAACTCGCTCAATATAATTTTATTCCCATTATTTTAACCAGACTTTATTTTAAAACTTTAATCCAGATATAGCGATGTGAAGAAACTCTTGAAGAAACTGGCAATTTCAGCACCTGCCACATCAGCTAGGTCCCCCCAGCCTTTAACTCAGGGGCTCCTCCACAGGGTCCCCATATTTACCTTTGTTTCTCCTCTCCTCTTTGAAGCCCAGCGTTGTGAAGCCCGGAAGCAGCTTGCTGGAGAGTGAGCTCAGGTCCACAGGGTACGTCTCCTCTTCTGCAGGGGACATGAAAGGTATAAGGAAGTCACACTCAACCTGTAGCACAGGGGCCAGGGAGACAAGAGACTCTGGAACAACCATCTAAGAACCAGCTTATGCAGGGGAACCAGCATCCCTCAAGGTATTTGTACCAATTTCAAAACTATCCCAAGTCGATAAAATGAAAACATGTTATATCTCTGGCCATCACATCACCAGTGCTTAACATTTCCAAACTACCAGCTACACACCTCAAGGAGACCTAGCCTCCTGGCGTTTTCACTGTTTGCTTATCTACCCCAATGCAGACCTGCTACATTGCCACACCACACACTCCTGGGGACCTTAACTCTACATCATCTCTTTAACCTGAGAGCTCATCATCTCATAGCTGCGGGGAACACATCACATTCCTGCTAAAAGTGATGCACAGGCGACAGTGAATGAAAGGTTGGGGCCAAGGGGAGCCACTCACTTCTTGGTGAGGCACTGGTAAAGCAGGAAGGTTTAGCAGTCTCGCTGTGCTTCCTCTTGCCCACCCACCTGAAGGTGCTTGTGGGTGTACCTCAGCCCCAGAGGCCACACATGCGCATAGTATCTGTCCTGAGATGGTGTGTGACAGTACTTCTTCCAACCTTTGATCTCCTGAAGTGTTCCCACCACCAGCACCCCAGGAGCTCCTAGGGTGTGGTCTTCAGCCTGCAGCTGTGCTGATGCCTACTGCATTTCACCTGCAGGCTCCACCCACATGGGGTGCTGCCAAGGGAAAACACAAGAGAAGGCTGCAGGGCTACTTTGTCGTCCTTCCTTGCGGTGTGGATGCATGAATGGGTCTCTAGCTGTGAGGTCAGAGGTGGCCTGCAAGAGGTGGCAGGATGGGCACTCACCATCGGCATCAGGCTCAGCTGCATTCACCACACTATACAGTAGGCTTCCATCTCCCAGCTTCTTCAGGTAGCCCATCTGTAAGGGATGTACAGACTGAGCAGCCCTCTGTGAGCCAGCCCAGGGCCTCCTCCTCACATGAGCTGCGAGGACTGAGCCTGGACTGAGCCTGTCTGCTACAAGTTAGGACACAGAATCTTCCATACGGTGCTTCTGAAACAACACCTTGTTAGCTGTCCCTTAGCCCAACAAAAGTGAGCTAGGCAAGCCCATCACTGGACAGCATCGTACACCACTGGCCAACCAGCCAACTACTGAATACCTGCCACCAAGACAATTCTGGAAGAGTCAGCCACGTGGTGAGGGACACAAAGGACTGTGCATGTGTGGGGCAGAAGGCAGAATGTTGGTTCGCAGTGGCTGTGATATGGTGCACATGAAGCCTTAGATAAATGGGAAAGTGTCACATGTCCTGCGGAGGGAGCTTGACCTACAGGGAGCCCAAGGGCAGGTCTTCACCTAGCAGTGAGCTGACAAGTCAGTCAGCACATGGCCCTGAGCATGTGGAGGATGCAGTGAAGACACAGCACATCACAATCGTGGCCCTGCTAGGGGATATGTGGGCCTGTGCTGAGGAAATAGGCCAGGGACATGTAGGAGACAACTCAGTTCCTGGCCTGCATACGACTGTGGTGCTCCAATCATATCCTCTGGTGCCGCGATGGCAACCAGACTCATGCCTGTGCCTGATGACAGTCACACGCATGCTTGTAACCAAGTGGCTACCTTGCCACCTGGCAGGAACCTGTTGATCCTGTCTCGCGCCTCGTCAGCTGCATGCTCCACCAGTGCCAGGACGTGCTCCTCTGCAGTGCTGTCCGTAAGGCTGCAGGCATTTCCTTCTGGCTCAAACATGCAGCTGCAAGGCAAAGAACCAGGCATCACTCAGGACACTGTCCTATGCCACAGGCTGGTCCCTAGCCTGGCTTCTACCCATTCTCCCCACACATGGCCTGTGGCTATATGGGTGCAGCCTGATACCTCTGTCTTGTTCTGACCACAAAAATACAACCTGCCTTCTTGGAATGAACAGTCAGTGCAGGTCAGCATCCTCCTAATTCACACACCTCATCTAACAATTTCATCACCTTGAGGACAAAAATAAAGTGATGGACCCTGCATGGATAAGGCATCTCCCCTGAGGAGAAGCAACAGGAAAAATCCTTGTGGGTTGAGCAAGATTCAGCAATTGCTCTAGGATCCCCACAAAGCAGTTTTACTCCAATAGCCAACCAGCCAAGGCTTCTGGACACAGTGCTGGAGATGCAGAGTGGTGGTGCCCCTCCTCGTCATGGGAGTAGGCCCTGCCCTGAGCACCCTGCCTGGTCACCTTGTAGCCACACTCGGAAACCTGCCTATAAAGGTGTTGTGAGCTGTAGTTCAGGGAACCTCAGCACCAGGCCTGAACATGTGTGGCCCATGATACAACTGCCTATGAAGTGGGGTGAAGGTCAGTCCTGAGGCCCAGATTGAGATAGAGATTCAGAATAAACACGCAGCTCTGCTGCTGCCCTCATGCGTGGTCTGGCAAGACTGTCTCTGTGAGTCAGGGATCAAAAGAACCAGAAGAGCCACTATGTCTTATGTCCAATGATACTTTGGTTACTGTTGACAGTGGCAGGACAAAGCAGCAGTGTATGGTGGGCGTCCGGATCAACACACCAAATAGTCTGCAGGTGCCTCTGGGTGAAATGCTGACAAGACCATGCAAGACGGTCCCTGTGGTCTTCAGGCTGGGTAGCTGCTGCTCTGGAAAGGCATTCTAGCCCAGGGTACACGCAGATCTTCCTTGCCCCCTGCTCAATAAAGCTCCCATTATCCTGTGCAGCACATCTCCCACACGCCTTACCTGATGACTTCTCTACTTGGCTTTTTGGATTTCTTGGCAGTTTCTACTTGCACTGGGATAACCTCAGGAACAGGCTCCTCAATGGCTGTGTCCTCGCTGCCCAAGAGAGCTGCCTGCTGAGAGAAATCCATGTCCTGCATAAACGACATGCTGCGCTTCAGAGCTAACAGCCGCTCCTAGAATCAGAAAGGAAGAGCAGCAGGACTTTACCTCTCCCTCAGCCACAGAGCTTGACGATGGCATGGGATGAATGGCCACGCCTCCCCTAGTGCCCAGCACTGCCTCGGGCTGCTGTGGGGGTTGGTGCTAAAGGCACAGCCTAGAGCTGGTGGAGGGGTCAGCTGGAGCACAGCAGGGGCCCTTGCCTGCAGGGAACGCATGCTCCAGGCTCACAGCAGACTGGGACCCACTCAGGTCAGCCAGGAGGATGTGCGTGCCTCCTGGGTTCAGGAAGTTGTCGTGGCTCAGCGAGCCCGGCCTCTAGACCGAGTACTTTCTAGTCTCATGGAAGCAGTGCACGAGTCACATTAGGGACAGGGGGCAGAACCTGAGGAGAGGGCAGCCCTGGAGCAGGGAGTCAGCCCAGGGTGTGATACAAATGGAGCATGTCATTCACATGAGTCTGATGGGCACAGAAAGTTAGAACACAACTCTGGCTCTTGCCTCACTGTGTTAGTAGGTTTCTTACTTTGCTCATCATCTTAAAGCCTGCGTGGAGGATCTTCTTGGCTAACTTGTAGTATACAGTGTCTGGTCTATTGTAGGTCATTGCATTATCACACATCAGTTTGAAATCTGCCTGAGAAGAAACAGAAGGATTTCGTCAAGTTTGAGATGTTACACAGACAATTGTAGAGTTCTCTGCTCCTGTCAAGAGGCCAAAAGGGAAGGGCTGAAACGCAGTGGAAAGAAATTTGCCCTTCTATCTAAAACGAACTTCTAAGAATACAGAGATTTTGAAGTTGTTCACGTGTCAACTGTGTAGTTTTCCACGGAAAGGCTGGCCAAAGCCTCTGGCTTTTGAGCACAGCACACACATTTATGGGGAAATGTGTACATCTTGTGCTTGCTCCCTCCACGAGCTCCCTCTCACTGCAGCAGGGACCGGGACACAGCATGAACACGAAGTAAGACATCAGGCATGTCCCCTGCTCTCGGATTTTTCCACCTCTAACTGAAAATTCTGTCTACAGAAAAGTGTCTTCTTGTAAATAAAGACAACTTTGCTAACAATTTAAAGAAAAAAAGAATTCTTTGAGAAACACTACTACTCAATTATCACAAATTTCTTGGCAGGTATCTCCAATAGGTGAACTGGGAAACAGTATGGAGAAGCCAGCCTCACTTGAGAATGCCTTCATTACGTCACTGTCCCAGGTCCACAGGGCAGGCTGAGGCCATGGAACACAGATCCTTCTTTAGCTGTGGTCATGTGGTGGAAGGGATGCAGCTTACCGCATGGGTCTGTCACTCAGAGTGACATGTTGGGGCCACAACTTGGGATGGAGAGGACTAGGGCATGAAATGGTCTGGCCTGACTCTAAGGAGTCGGCCTTTCCCCAACTTTCCCTAAGCTGCCATTTTATTTCTGAGTCAGTAACGTCTCCAATGAGCACAGACAAAAAGACCGGCTTTTCCTGAATAACTCAACCCAAGAAAGAAGACTGATGATGCCCCTCCTAATACTAATGGGAACATCACAAAGCATTCCTTCAGCTTTGTGTCCAGCTGCCAAGCCAGTAAGCAATTTCTAATTTGTCAGGCCAGAACTGAGAAGCAGAACCAAAAGTGAACCAAGAGATACAGTTATTTAAAAAAAAAAAAAAAAAAAAAAAGTCTGATTTTTATAAAATAAGCTAAAAACCAGGAAAATTATGCTTCTAAAAATCTACTTTTAAGCCAGGACAAACTGGATACATCACTGACTGATCTATACCAGCACTAAACCCATTTGAGAACATACAACTTGTGGTCTACCTTCTAGATGGAAATACAGAGAAAATGTTTGTAACTAACTCACATGCTAGACAGTGTTTAAGTCATCATCCAAATATACCTGCCAGCCATGAGAGCTTACAACTGTAGCCAACCTGATGGGAAGGAAATGTTTAACACACACACACACACACACACACACACACACACACACACACACAGAGTTTTGTCATGACTGTTTCTGAAAACAAAACTTACCTTAAATTCTGTGACTGATTTGTATTCATTTGCTACGATTTTGTCTTTCATTGTGCCAAAGTCCATTGGATGTTTTATAATCATTGAATATCCAGGAGCAATTGCATCCGTCACAGGAAAAGCAAAAAATCCATGAGGGTCTTTTCTGAAAGCAAAGACAGCTTTAAAGTGGGAAATTCTGAAGTCAAGACTTTGAAGTAACACAAAATTCCTTACAATTTAAAGTTTAATATAAGCGACCACGTTTTAATTTTCCTTCTTAAAAGCAAAAAATAATGAATTCCTTTTAAGATTGCTATAGGTGTCTGATCTGATAAGTATACCATCGCCAGTGTCCAGGCTCTATCCCTGAAAAGCAAGGCCAAGATAACTCTAATGTTCACCTCATTCCACTGTGGACGACCTCCAAGGCACAGCTAAGGAGTCTGTGGTCCCTTTGCCTACCTCCAGCCAGGAAGGAATGGCTTTTGCTTCATAGTGCTTGCTGACCCCCAAGTGAATGGCTGCTATATACTCAACATGGAAGCCCATCTCCCAGGTGGTGGGCGGGGAGTGGGAGTAACACCTCAAAAAGGAAGGTGATGGCTCACAGGTCCCCAGACAGGCCCCACAAGGACCAATATAGGTGTACCTCTGAAGCTGGCGAAGGAAGTGCTCCAGGAGCTGCTGAATAGGTGTGCTCTCGTTCTCAGCTGGCAAATTAAAAAAAAAAAAAAAAAAAAGCCAATAATCAAATTTCAATAGATTCTAGCATCACTTTATTAAATATGCTCAATTTTAATTCTCAGGTACACTTGGTGTTCCACAGCACTATAAATTCAAGCAAAAACTGAAGACACAAAGCTCAACCTATAACATGGCTCCCATGAAGCTTGGTGGTTGGAATAAATCTGTCAAAACAGTCCCTAAAGCCCTCAATTCAGTCTAAAGGAGCTGCTACTCATTAAGATGTTCTTGGTTCCCACCATCATCAGGCTGGGTATGTTCTAAAAAAGGTACGGCAGGAACAAAGGCTTGGACACACAGGCTGATCCTGGATTATTGCATTGATCTTCTGATGGCTGCAGCTCTCTACCTTATCTCCAGGTATCACTGTCAGTACTCCTGACTGACCAGGATCTGCCCTAAACTGCCACAGACATCATCACTAACCTGGACGTATCCCAGAGGTCTGTGCTGGATGTAAAGCACCAAATGGGCAGTTAAATCAAACTAAAGATTTTTAGCAACTGTGCTGACTTTGCAGACAGGTCTGTCTGACTGTTGTTTGTATATGACTTTTCTTACTAACAGACCCAGGATCCACACTAAGTGGCGCTGCTGACTATGGCAATGATCTTCATGAGAAAAGGAGGCACCAGGCAATGGCACTCCTCCCACAGGTGAGCAGAAGTACCTACCACTAGACCTTATAAATCAAGCAAGGCCAACCGCTCAATCAAAGGAGATGCTCTGAAAAGTGGCCATAGAAACCAAGAAGTAGTGAGCACTGCAGGACTTTCCCTTGGGTGAGCCAGCACATACACAGTTTCTGAGGGCAGGAATAACCAACTCTAC
The DNA here is from genome assembly GCA_004026965.1 of Petromus typicus. Classification (NCBI taxonomy): domain Eukaryota; kingdom Metazoa; phylum Chordata; class Mammalia; order Rodentia; family Petromuridae; genus Petromus; species Petromus typicus. Next base: position 66,933 of record PVIR01002188.1, read on the forward strand.
CTCTAGCCTCCCTTTGTCCTGTCCCTAATGTCCTACTCCCAAATCTAAGCTGTCTTGGTTTTCCTACCACCTGAGAACCAAAAGACACTGTAGATTACTAAGGGGAAACAGGACTTATTCTAAGCACAAAGTCTCAGCAGAGTAGATCCAACACAGGAAGACGGGAACCAGCAAGACTGCAGTCATAGACAACACTGCCAATGGGAACTCCAGCCAAACACCATGGCAGAAGGTACCCAGGACAGAAATTTCACTCAGGAGCCCAGCTTCCTCTCTTCCCACATATCGTCACTTGAAAGGAGTATTCCAGATCCCTATTCTAGACAAAAGAGGAACCTCAGGTCCAGGGAACACTGGTGCAGGCAGAGAGACAGCACCAGGCAATGGACTCAGTGCCATGCATGTCTCGCCATAGTGAGCTCTGGGACCGGGGCTGGCTCTTGCCTGGCTGTGTTCGACATGCTCGCACTGGGCGGTCTGGGGGCGGCTCAACCTCCACTTTCTTGCCAGGGTCGAAGTCTTCTGCCTCTCCTTCTGTGTCACAGTGTTCTTTCTCTCGCTTGCGCTTCTTCTCTTCCTGTGGAGTCAGAGAAGAGAGAGGCAGGCCAGCTGAGGTACACTCACGCTGGTCGGCACCCCTCTGCCATCCTGCAGCCTCCTCTCCTGCGGACCTCCAGAATTCCTCTGCTCCTAGATTCCCACCAAAGGGGCAACCACAGGAGAACTGAGGCACTGGCCGGGAGGCCGCTGTTCCCCTTACTTTCCGCTTCCTCCTCTCTTCATCGTCAAGGTGCTTCTCCTTCTCTGCCTTCTTTTTCTTTTTCTTCTTCTTCTCCCGGTGCCTCTCCCGCTCGTGGTCCGATCTATCGTCGTAGTAGCTGGAGTCATGGCCAGACCCGGAGAGCTCTGTCACCTCACTGCCCCCAACCTTGAGCACCAACTTTAGCGGCTTCTCCAGTGGTGCGTCCGCATAATCTGCGAAGAGAAAGAACCACAGCATCTTCCGGGGCTGTGCGACCCGGTGGAGGACTAGCGCCAACAGTCTGTCAGGAGAGGCGGGAGTTTTTCCCCCGAGCCCGCCCCAAACCGGCGGCCCCACCCCGCGGCCCAGCCCCAAGCCTCGGACCCCGCCCGCCCCTCAGTTCCCCCCGCCCCGCCATCGCACCCTCGTAGGACGAACGCCACTCGGCTTTGTGCTTCTTATGTTTCTTTCCCATGGCTGGAACGGCAGATGTAAACTACGGACCCAAGGGAGCGCAGCAGGCAGAAGACAGGCTTGCGATTGCCGGAAATGATTGCGCCACCGAACACTTCCGGGTATAGAAAGCGGTGCAACGAGCACTTCCGGGTCAGAGGGCAGTGTGCTGCGCGCGGCAGATTCGAAGCACTATCGGGTGCGGCAGCCCTGAGTTTAGGTACTCGGTTGGCCGACAGGAGCGGCAGTCAAACTGCTTATGCTGCAGCGAGGTCTCCGTGGCTCCCGGAGCAGCGGCGGCGGTGACATGGACGAAGCGGTGGGCGACCTGAAGCAGGCGCTTCCCTGCGTAGCTGAGGCGCCCGCGGTGCATGTGGAAGTGCTGCAGCGCTGCAGCAGGTGACTTGGAAGGGTCCCAAACTTGGGACCTCGGGTCCTCACCTAGCCAAGGCTGATTGGGAAGAGTCTGGCGGGAGAAGCACGCGGCGGGGGGCGGTCAGAGTTAGGGGGATCCGCGAACGGGAGCGTTGGGGTTAGAGGAACTACTGCCAGGGCTCTGGAGCTGCCTGCAGGCTACAAAGGACCTGGACTTGGTCGCAATGCCGGCCACAGCCCTGATCGACTGAGGGTGGAAACTTGTCTTAATAAGTAAACACTAAATCTGTGGATTCATCCTCATCATATCCCACAATAGCTGGAATCCTTAGTTTCCTGCCTTTCCAGTGGGGAGGAGAGGGCAGCTTCCTGAGGTTGCTGATGGTGGGACTAGATCGGATCCCTAGATGGGCACACGATCTGCCAGTCCTTAGCTCATGTATTTCTTAAGTATGACCTCAATTTACTGTTTAGAAAAATAATCTTAGATCTTTTATTTTGTGTATTTTGTGTTTTCATAGCACTGCAAAAAAAGAAGACATAAAATCGAGTGTCCGAAAGTTGCTCAACAGGCATAATATTATATTTGGCGATTACTCATGGACAGAGTTTGATGAACCTTTTCTGACCAGAAATGTACAGTCTGTGTCTATTGTAGACACAGACCTAAAGTTTAAAGACCCTCAGGTAACTTGCAGATTTGAGGTGCTAGTGATAGATCACCCAAGCTGCTACAGAGCTGGTGCCATGACTGTCGCTACTTGAAAAGTCTGTTATTAGCTTACCTGTTGGTTTAGATGTACACAAGTTCTGGCTGGCTGTCCTGGAGCTTGGTGCTGGCATGAGACTCAGGCCGAGTGTAAGGATGCTCTGAGTGGGCAGAGGACAGACTGAAACCCGAGCTGGAATGCAGCACGTAGCGTAGCAGGCTGTGTTGTGAGGCCGGTGTACCTGTCTCTGACTGTCAGCTAAGTGGTGCTGAAGTGCTTGGTGAATGTGTTAAGGCTGCAGGAAGTGTGGTGGTTACAGAGGTAAGATAGGCTCATTGTCCAAAAACTTTTTGTTGCCTACTGCGCATGGACTGCCTGCCCTACCATCCCCATGTGTTAGAGCTGGAGGCTTTGTGAGAGCTGCATGGTTGGGGACCATTCTGTTACCAGCATGAGAATAACTAGACGTGTGTCATGAAGGAAGATTTTCACCCAGCACTTCAGAGTGGGCTTGATACTAAAATTTTGCTCATGACATAAATTTTCTTATACATCTTTTAAGACCAGTGTGCTAAGAGTTGACACCATCATCCATGGTTATGGCCAAGTTGAAAGGGAAAGTCCTCCAAATTAACATAGCATGACTAGAGGGTTTAGAGCTGGTCAGGAAAACTTTAGATGATCTCATTTGGACTGCACATTCACCCATAGGAATTTATCTTAACTAATATGCAGTTCTGCAGGTATACACAGACAAATGTTTGTTCCATATTGTTAGCACCAATAATGTTAAATATCCTGCCAGTTTCTATCAACTAGAAATTGGCTAAAAATGTTTGATACATTTACATTAAACAGGATGTAGTTATTAAAAGAACTATATTCATCTTGGATCTGACACATGGTCAAGGAAACAGTCTAATCAATGTAATTACTCAAAATCTCTCAAATTCTGTGCTTGAATATGTTGGACATTGATGAAAGGAACAACCAAGTTGGGTAATACCACCATGTGTGTGTAAAGCACCTGTATATCTTGTCACATCAGACCTCTTTGATAGCTGCTTCAGTCACCTCATGGAAACCAAATGCCCTCTGTTAAGACCTGACTTTGGTAAGTCATGACATGACTTTGTCAACTCCCAGCCTGAGTGGTGGTTTTTCTCCTATTCTTTCTCTCCACTCATTAACGTAGGAGTCCTAACCATAATTTGGCACTTACAAAGTTCACAGAAAAGACCCAGACACACAGCTTTCTTTTATCTTATAGACATAGGATCCAGTCACATGTCAGATGGAAACAGGAGCCAACCAAATTAGTGCCAGATGGACAAAATCTGAACTAATTGTACCAACAGAGAGGATATTTAGTATGAGGTCGTAACTCAACTATATCTCAGTCTATAGTGATACAAGTAAGTGGTTAAGTAAATGAGGGGTAGTTTCAAATTATGTATGTAAGTCTCCTTCACAAGGTCACACTGACCCCCTCCGACCAGTTCTCAAGGGTAGACCCCTCTGTCCCACTTCTAAACAATAAACTGTGGAAAAGGAACAGTATATAACTTTCCAATAGAAATATTCCACAGCACTCCCATAACCAGGTGATCAAAGATAAAATCATCAGTTGTGTTATACATATCGTATACTGCTGATCCAAGCTGAGGAAGGAGCTCTTCACCTCTGGTGCGGTTGAAACTCAGTATCTTGATCAAATTTGGAAAAAAATGAAAATAAAACATTTGATGATTTCAAACTGGAAGACAGTCAAAAAGATAACTATAGGGCCGGGGATTTAGTTCAGTGGTTCCAGCACCTGTCTTGTAAGCACAAGGGTCGGGGTTCGATCCCCCAGTTAACCACATACAATACTGGTTGTGGAAACTCACACCCAGCAACAGTCAGTACCACATACCACAGTGCTGGGCGTGGTGGCTCATGCCTGTAATCCCAGCACTTGGGAGGCAGAGGCAGGAGGACTGCTGTGATGTGAGTTTGAGGCTGAGCTCAGGGCCAGCCTAAATTATAAAGCAAGACCTTGTCTCAAAAAAAAAAAAAAAAAAAGATAACTACAAAAAAAGAAACAGGAAACTTCAAGGTGTGATTAACAAATATAGTCACTGGTAGCTCATCTTTTGCTTTGAATCCTGTTTTTTGAATTTTAGCATGGAATTAGATGGAATTGAGAAGTGAAATACCCTGAGGTGTGTTGATTTACTTGCTGTCCCTCTCATTCATAGCCCATTGACTTGAGTGCCTGCACTGTCGCTTTGCACGTCTTCCAGCTAAATGAAGATGGCCCTAGCAGTGAAAATCTGGAGGAAGAGACAGAAAACATAATTGCTGCAAATCACTGGGTTCTGCCTGCAGGTACAGGGCCAAATGGGGCTATGGAGCCACTGAGGAGGGCCAAGGTTAGAGGGTTGGACACACTTGGGTTTGCCAGGTCAGTTCACTGAGAAGATTCTGTTTTGTACATGGTTCTAGGGTGTTTAATCTTTTATGAAATGAAAAATACATGACTTAGCTTTCCACGACTGTAACAAGTGCTTGGCATGATCAGCTTGCAGTTGGTTTAATGTGTGGTTGCCTGTTACTGAGGGACTGTTCCCAATAGCATATCCTGGCAAGGCACGTGGCAGAGGTGCATTCACTTGATGGCTAGGTAGAAAGGACAGCAAAGGTCATGTGCCACATGCCCTGTGAGGCTACAGCCCATGACCAGGCCTTCCACTTGACCCCACCTCTTAAAGCTCTCATCTCCACCCAGTGGTGCCAAGTGGAGGACAAACCTTTAATACACAGCCTTTCAGAGACAGTACACACCCAGATGTAGAAAGGCCACGGGAAGGAAATGGAGCTTTCCAAGATGAGTGTCATACCTATCCAGCACTGCTGTCTTCTTTGGCTTTTGCTTTTCCATGTTTTTTTGACAGTACTAGAGATTGAACCCATGGCGTTTGCAGTGAGTACATTCCCAGCTTTTTTTTTGAGTGAAGGTTGCACTGTGTAGTTCATGCTGCCCTTGAACTCACTATGTAGCCCAGGCCAGCCGTAAACTTACAACAGTCTTTCTGTTTCAGTCTCCCTGGAGTGCTGGTATTAAAGGCATGTGCCACCATGCCTCCTTCTAGATATAGCACAGTGAGTGGAGTATAGGTGCTCAAAGAAAATGAGCCACCAGCCATTTTTTAAAAATTCTTATTTTTTAGATAAGGTTTTCTTGCGTTATAGTTCCCCCAGTTAGGTTTTAGCTTGCAGTCCTCCTGCCTGGGCCTTGTAGAGTGCCACAGTAGGCATGCTATGCCTGGCTCCCCTTCCTGCTTTCTTTGTGCTTCTTTGGGGGCTATGATGGGCTCTAGCAGTGAAGGTTTAGTTTAACTCTGCTGTCAGGGTCCATGTTGGCCATCCCAACAGCTAGACTCAGCCTGCCTTTCTGGGGAGAGTTCTGTTAAGGCACATGCCTGGGATAGGAAATTCTACATGATGAGGAGATATGCAAAAAGATGTTTTCCTCCTCTTAATTATCTGTTTAAATGTCATGTGACTAGAATTTATTTGTACCTTTAATTTTAAGAAACATTAACATTTGAAGACATACGTACAGCTGTGTTCATGTTTATCAGAACTGCCACTTACCACGTGAGGGTAACATCAACTGCTTTTGGAATGTGATGCCTGCCTTCCAAAAACTGGGACTTGTTTTTTCCTTCCCTCATAGCTGAATTCCATGGGCTTTGGGACAGTCTGGTGTATGACATGGAAGTCAAATCACATGTAAGTTGTTGTGGTTCTTTTCATAATGTCCTGTTATTTGAAGAGACTCAGCCTGGGCTCTCCAGTGCCTTCGAAGCCCTTGACTCAGAAGCCTTTAGGACTTGGTCAATCAGCAGCCTCTGTTCTGGACACCCATCTGTGAGGGGTGCCCAGCACTGAGCTGGTCTCAAGGAAGAAGGCGAGGGACAGGCTGGGAAGCCTCCAGGGCTTTTGGCTACACCCGGGAGCCTGAGGAGAGAGTGGGCAGGTCCATACAAAGACCCCCATGCCTTACCCCTGTGGGGTGTACCCAGACCGGCCCTCCATCTCCCAGCTGCTCCCTAGAATCCTAATAGGCAGCCATGCTCTGTGTCTGTCATAATGCAGTGTTCTAGAGGAGGGCCTGCTCTGTGCCTGGGAACCCGTCAGAGACTTTGTTTGCTGTTAGCATTTTAAGTGAGAGCAACCATTTTGCTTCTTATTTTTTAGTAGTGATACCCAACATTTGCCGTCTTGCTCTTCAAGATCCCTTCTGATATGAAAGCCTGGGAGGCAATAGCAACTGCCTATCCCTCAGGACATATCACCTATCCACAAGTGATATCCTTGCCTATCACTGCAAGTGCCTATCCCTCAGGACGAGCCCAAGCAGCACAGTCCTGGGAGTGCTGCCTCAGGGACCTTCACCTACTTTCTTTTCTCTTCCAGCTCCTTGACTATGTGATGACAACCTTGCTGTTCTCAGACAAGAATGTGGACAGCAACCTCATCACCTGGAACCGCGTGGTGCTTTTGCATGGTGAGACCAGACAGATGGCACAAAATTCAGTTCTTCCTTGTGTCTTTGTCCTTATGCAAGGAGTTTTAGCACTGTTTTCTATAAGAGCTAATATTGTCCTAGAGCATCCTTTGCCATGACACTGATCTACCTCATAGGCCTTTGTCACTTGACCTTCCTTTGGCAGCTAGCTGATTTCTGCCCTGTGACTTTTTAAATTTAAGTAACTGCTTTATTTCACTAACTGGTAAGAATCCTGTAGGTAGAAACTACTTTGCATTTCTGTATAGTATTTCTGATCTTCACTTAGCGAGAGTGGATAGCAAGCGCCATATTTGTAAAGAAATTTAGCCGGCTTCTCTCAAATGAAAACAGTCACTGGCCAGAAAGGAAACAGGGACTGAATGAGATGAGAGTGCCCACATCACAGCGGGGAAGAAGCTCCAGGTAATTAGCCACTGTCTATAGATTGAAATTGCATGATTGTCCCTGGCCTGGTGTCTTAGCAGCAGAGTCAGAGAGGACAACAGCCATTGGATATTGGTTAATGAAAGGAACTGTTTGGAATCAGGTTCACATTTCCACTTTAGTTATTGAAAGTGCTTGTGGAGCAGCAGAGTTAGGCATGTCTCCATGGTCCACTGATGTGCTCTGTCTTCACTGTGGGAAACCTCAGCTCCTGTGAGCCTTTGCCTGGGGACTGACAAGGCAGGGAACATAGCTGGCGTATTGGTGAACTTTCCATTATTGTAGGAACCCTTTGAGAAAGTCAGCTTAATAAGAGAAATGGGTCGTGTTAGCTTAGTCTTAGGCTTTGGTCCATAGTGGATTTGTCCTGATGCTTGTGTGTCTGCGACAGCATGGCAAGAATGTGTGGCTGACCAGAGTCACTCTGTCATGGCTAAGAACCAAAGGCGTAATGGGAAGGGACTGTTCCCTCTTTGTCCTTCATGCACTTGGCCCCAAGACCAGAACCTCCCCCTGGGCCACCACTCAGGGAATAAGCCTTACTTGTGCACATGGCAACATTGCTGACCCTTCTGTGGCACTGCTTGTCTGATGCAGCACAGAGTACTACCCACTTAGGACTGTCTCTAGCTAGAGATGGGGGCTTCAGGTTGCAGCACTAGCTCTGATCGGATTGCATTTTCCACTCAATCCTGATGAAGGCCTCTGTGGCCTTCCAAAGTGCCTGGATAGATAAGTTTTAATAGAGAAAACAGGACAAGGACAGTCTCCAGGCTGTGGACCAGAAAATCACAACCCCAGAATGCTGAGCTGGGCTGTAGGCCAAGAAGCAGTGTGCTAGGGTAGGATACAGAAATACAAGAAGAGCCCAAATTAGGAAGAAAGAGGACTTTTTAAAGCATATTGTACTATTTCATGGTCTTTAAGCTCCTTGCAAGCAGTATCTGTAGTAAGAAAAACAGCTTTTTTGTTTTAATTTAATTCTCTATTGGTACATTATGAATACACATCATCATTGCATTCAACATTGAGAGTTTGTACCAGAATATGACATGACTTGATTCTCATTTTTCCCCTTTCCACCTGCCCTGCATTCCCCACCCCCTATATACATAATCTTTGTTTCCTTTTTTCTGTATTACTGTCACATCCTTTTTCTCCTCGTTGTTTACCCCTACACCCTCTTTCCTTTTAAATATTTTCCTATTTCACAATATCAACTGTACATACTACAACTCATTTACAACTTCATTTTCTCATACCAGAAAAAAGATATGATATTTACACATCTGTGACCTATTTATTTCACTTATGAGGATGTCCTCAAGGTACATCCATTTGAGTATGAATGACTCAATCTTATCATTTTTAATGGCAGAGTAATAAAAGAATCACATCTTCTTTATCCAGTCTCTAGCTGATGGACATTTTGGTTGTTTTCCAGATTTAGCAATCACAAACTGAGCTGCTATAAACATGGGTGCACATATGTTGCTGTGATAAGAATCTTTTAATTCTTTTGTGTACATACTTTGCAGAGCTATGACTGGGTCAAATGGGACCTCCAATCCTAGCCTTTTGAGAAATCTCCACGCTGATTTCCACAGAGATTGTATGAGTCTACATTCTCACCATCAGTGAAGAAGGGTTCCTTTTTTTCCACAGCCTTGCCAACAAGAGTTTTTAACTCTTCCTTATTTTATATTGCTGGTAAACAACTACCTGTGGTGCAGCAAACTCACTACACCTCTGGCTTAGAGATACTCTTGCTTGACTCTTATTATAGGTCCTCCAGGAACTGGGAAAACATCCTTGTGTAAGGCCTTAGCCCAGAAACTGACCATCAGACTGTCCAGCAGGTAAGTGATGACAAGGAACCCAGTGGGAATGGGACTTGCAATGTATGACGCTCTCAATTTTGATTGCTTTACACAAGTAGGGGGTGCTTCTCTACCCATTGTGGTCTCCAGTTTGATCTCAGAACACACGGAGCCTTGATCTGTGGCAGCCTGTGTCCTCCTAGTGATGTCCAGGTGCACTGATAGGAAGGTGGTGTGTGGTACAGATGACAGGTCCTGTGCATGATGGCCTTGCTATTTTCTGTCCTCTGTGCTTTTACTGAATGAGAAGCAGTGACCTCTCTTTGGACGCTCCAACCCTCCTTGAGTTCTTTCTGGGTCTTTAAGTATTGGTTTTCATCATTTTGGAAAGTTACCGGTTGTTACTCTTCACTTGATTCCCATACCTTCCCTGTTCCCTGGAGCCTACTTAATGGCACATGAGCCTGCCCTGTCTTATCGCACAAGCCACTGATACGTTTTTTCATTTTTATTAAATATCTGTGTTTCCTTTTGAACACTGTCTGTTGCTGTATCTTCAAGTTGATCATTTTTCTGTAATGTCTAATCTGTTTTTAATTTCATTCATTGATTCTGGTAGAATATGTTGTATTCTATTTGATTCTTTTTTGTGCCTTTCCTTTCTGCCTTCCTTGTATTCTTGTTAAAATATGTGACAAGTCAATAGCTCTCTAATGTTCTGGCTGCTGCCTGTGTCATGTCATTAATGTGTCTCTGTTTCCTCTGACTGGCTTAACTCTGGTTTGGGGGTCATGGTTTTCTACTTCTTAGCTTTTAGGGAATTTTTCTTGAATGCTTAGGGTGGTGATTTGAAGTATCTGACTGAAATGCCTCCCAGTCTTCAGGCCTTGTTTCTGTGCTTTGTTAGTCAGGGCTCAGGGCTCATCTTGTCCTCACACTGGAGGGTACTCTGCCTGGGATCTTGGTGGAGCACTTGGGATGTTGAATCTGTATTCTCCACGTTGGCCTTGCGACTCTTCCCAGCCCTCATATCTCATAGAAGTACAGACCCGTTTTCCAGCACTGATTCTCCCTGCTGACTTGCCTTAGTTTTCAGCAGAGAACTGGGACTGTACTACTTTTCCAGGAGGTTTTCTCCATCTCTTCTCTGGAACTTTGCCCTACACTGTCCTGCTGTCTCCTCTCTGAGCCCAGCCTATTACTCAGCTCAGCAGAGTGGGTGCCACTGAAAGGAAGATCCCTCTATATAGCCAGGGCAGTGACCAGGCTCCCCAGTCCTCTGTCCGGGCCACAGTCTCCATTGCCTGCTGACCAGCCTTGATCAGATGTGGCTTCATGGACCTTGTCCAGTTTTCTCATCTGAGGCTGAAGGTAAATCTGGGTCTTGAGGCTCCAGTAGTACTAAGGACATTCTGAGATCTACTGTTACATCTATTTTACTTCTTTTCAAAAATGTCTTGTATTTTCTTGGGCCAGGGATTTAGTTCAGTGGTTCCAGCACCGGCCTCACAAGGTCCCAAGTTCAATTCCCAGTATGAAAAAAAAAACAACTATCAAAAATGTCTAGTATTTTCTTAACCTTTTTTTGACTTATTGAAAGGTATCTACTTTTTTTTTTTTTTAAATTTGAGACAGTGTCTTGCTTTATAATTTAGGCTGGCCCTAAGCTCAGCCTCAAACTCACATCACAACAATCCTCCTGCCTCTGCCTTCTGAGTGCTGGAATTACAGGTGTGAGCCACCACGCCCGGCACTATGGTATGTGAAACTGATTGCTGCTGGGCATGAGTCTCCACACCCAATGTGGTATGTGGTTTCCAGGGATTGAACCCAGGCCCTTGCTCTTGCAAGACAGGTGCTGGAACCACTGAGCTAAATCCCCTGCCCAAAACATATCTACTTTTAAAAAGGGCCAGTTTATTAAAACATCAGAGAAGAAAGAAATAAGAAATACAACTTTTTTTCAATTATACGATCCTGGATATATGTATTTAATGGCTTAGAAATAACAAAAAGAAGCCTTTGTTTTTCATCCTATATAGTCAGTGTTTTACAATTAATTTTGTTTAACACTCATCCCAGCCATCCACCACCGTCCCTTGGTAAATAGTAGCCATGATCTGTCTTTGTCTTGGTTTTGAATAGAATGCTAAAGACACTTTTGGAGAGCAGTTCTTGTGAGGACCTGTGACCTAAGGAAGCTGGCTGCTCTCACTCGGTCCTGTCTCCTATTTTCTTGGCCGGGGGCTGTGTGTGCAGGCCCCCACCCATACCTGAGTGACAGCGGTGTTAGTGCTGGACACCTATAGTCCAGAGGTGTTAGGGCAGCCTCCTACTGTCTGAGTGTCCCAGGGCTCAGGTCTTCTGGATAGTGCTGTCACACTCTTAGCATTTTGTGGAAGAAGGAATAAAATGCTTAGCTCCTGCCAAAGTCTCCTGATGCTTTGGGGTTTTTGTTTGTTTGCTATATTGTTATTGATGATTCTTTTTAAACATAGAAATATAAATTACAAGTAGATTAGAAAGAGAGTTTTTACTCTTTAATTCAAACAGAGCTGTGGGAAAACTTTGCTGTCATCTAAAACTACTCATTGTCTCTCTTTGGATTTCTCAGAGTTAGCAAGTCCCAAAGCAGTGTACGTTGGTCCTTTGGGGAACTGTAATGACTCACCATACTAGGAGTTCTTAGTAGAGCTGCAGCAATAAAAGGACTCCTGTGGCTGGCTACCTGCCTGCCTCTGAGCATGGCCTGGACCTGGCTTGTGAAGCAGTTTTCTTACCTGTTTTTATTGTCATAGGTACCAGTACGGCCAATTAATTGAAATAAACAGCCATAGCCTCTTCTCCAAGTGGTTTTCAGAAGTAAGTGTCAAATGTTCTTATGTCTGGATTGTCAGATAGTTGGAAAAGCAGTGCCCTATATATGAGGTGAATGCTTTGAATACAAAAGGTAGGAGAAGTGGGTGAACTGCGAAGGTGATGGCGCTGACTGGTCAGAGAGGAGCTCCAGAGCTCCGTGGGGCTTGGAGTGAAGCTGGGCCTGGGAGACCCTGTTGGTCACGCTGCAGACCTCTGACAAGTGGGATAGGACACAGCTGACGCAGCAGGCAGGAAATCCTGTGCGCTTGGTCCCGTGGGCTGGGAGGCAGAGACTAACAGGGAATGGCATGAGTGCAGCTCACTCTGGAGGGCAGTGCCAGTTTGTCACTGTTGTGGATGTCCAGGCCAAGCACGGCCACTGGGGACAGGGAGTGCCTGAAAGAGCTGCACACTGCTCTCTGATGCCTCTCGTTCCTGGTCAGTGGATTCACACCATGGGGGGAGGATATGGGCTGACCGGGAAGGTCAGCCTGGCTTCTCTGATCCAGGGGCATTTCTGAGGGGCTGGTGGGGCCCACTGTGAGGGGCACAGCACAGCAGTGCCCACTGCACCTCAGCATTTGAACTACAAGTCAGCACTGAGGAATGTTTTGTTGCAGAGTGGCAAGCTGGTAACTAGGATGTTCCAGAAGATTCAGGACTTGATTGATGACAAGGAAGCGCTGGTGTTCGTGCTGATTGATGAGGTGGGCCCCTGTCGGTGGCTGGCCTGTGATTGAGTTGCCTCTTGCTGTTGCTGCCCTTCACTCAGTCCTGCCACCCTCTGTGCTCTGTGCTACAGGCCCCCTTTCCTGACACCCAGGCACTGTACTCTCACCAGCAGTGCCAACACAGTCCCTGTAGCTGCCCATGAAGGGCCAGGCACTGATCCCTTTGACATGTCGCTCTGCCCACAGGTGGAAAGTCTCACAGCGGCTCGCAGTGCTTGCCGGGCAGGTGCAGAGCCGTCAGACGCCATTCGTGTGGTCAATGCTGTTTTGACCCAAATTGACCAGATTAAAAGGTAAAGCTTGATAAGCAGTGACAAGATGCACTTGACACTGAGTATTGACTATCTTTCTCCATGCTGGATGTAGCATACATATAAATTCTTTTTTTAGGATGTTCTTTAATTCATTAAGTTTTACAGAAGTAAAGCAACAGGACATGGGACACTTTATACAGTGCAGGAGTACTCAGGACAAAGAGTAGACCACAGCCACAGTGGGCATTTGTGTCAACCCCAGCAGCATTGGTTGAGGTTGAGGCTGCTGCCTGCTTGTCCTTCTGGCCGAGGGCAGAGAGCACTGTGGTCATGTTTCACATCTGCACCATCCTGCCCTGCAGGTCTGTGCACTGTAAAGGAGAAGCCTTCACAGGGTGATTGCTGCTTACCCACCCTAGAAACACACAATACAGACCTGAGTCCCAGTAGCTTTTGTGTGGCCTCCAGTGGCCTGGATGCCACTCCTGAGCTGATCTGTGCAGTGGGGTGGTGCTGGACTGGCCAGTTGAGAAATATTTTCTACAGGCCATGGCTGTGTTCAGTAAAGGAGAATGTCTATAGCTTTCAAGAGAGGAGCTGTAAGGGGTACACTGCAGGAGGGACTCGCATTGCTCAATGTTCTTATATCTGGACTGTCAAATAGGTAGTTGGAAAAACAGTGTCCTATATGCAAGGTGAATGCTCAACCTGCTCCTCTTCAGGTGAAGATTGCCCCTTGTCTGGACTTCCTCCTGGCCCCACATTCTCCCGCCTTATGCTGCTTCTGCCCTTCGTAACCACCTTGTGCATGCTGTGTTCGCCTCTCGTTACTCCTCCAGCTCTGCTCTCCTGGCTTCAGCTCCTGCTTTGCTCCCTTATCTAGTGAGGGAAGTTCTTCCATTTCCTGTGTGCAGCCTCTCCATGTGCAAGTCTCTTATGTGGCACCAACTCCTCTAGTCACCCATTCATGGCTCTGAGTGGGGAGTCCCCACAACAGACTGAGCCACTCATTTCATCAAAACTACCTATCTAGAGTTCCCAGCATGCTGTTGGCCTCATCACATTCCCATCCAATGACCCTGTGAGACTGAGGCATCCAATGCCACATACCTGCTCAAGCTAGGGGGGGATTGCTGTCTTCCTTTTCCTATCAGGAGGAGGGGTCTGGGCTCGGGAAGGAGCAGGGGCACATTTGCCCTGGGCCCCTCTCAGTCTTCATTGCCTCCATAACCTTGGGCCCTGCCTAGGCGACTATCCCACCCCCACTAACTCTGTGTAGTCCTCCCTCCACGTGATCTAATCGTAGTACCCTCCTGGCTCTCTAGGCCCAGCCCCTGACCTCTGCACCCCGTTCCCTCTGCCCGAGGTACCTGACCGGGGGCTCAATCCTGGAAGGGCCCATCGTTGGCTGAGCCCTTCTCACCTACAGAGGGACGGTCTCCCTCGGGGATCCCCCTTCATAGAATCTCCTGTGCCACTACGGGCCCAGGACGACAGCATAGTCATGTCTGAAACCAGGCCTTGGGGAGGTTGGTAAGCAGATCAGATGATGGCGGTGGGCTGTGGAGTTTAGAAGCTGGAATAGAGAAGTCAGTGCCACAGTGTCCAAGGTGATGGGCTGTGTAGCCTGCTCGGGCTGGGGTAGAGTGTGTGCTGTGCTTATAGTGGGTGGGGAGGACACTGCACAGGATGAGGTCTGTTCCAGGACTGAAAGAGGTGAGGAAGTAAGGCAAGTAGGGGCAATAGGCAAGATTTTCAGAAGACAGAGGAGTGATGATAGCAAGGGCTGTGGAGAGCTGCAGCCAGGAATGCTCTGTGGTTTAGGACGGGCTCAGGCGGGGCCATGCCAAAGCCTTGCAGCCCACCTTGGAAGGTAGCTCTGATGAAGGCACAGTTCCCGAGTGAGGCTGCTGAGCCACCTGCCCATGCCTGCCATGGGCCACCCATCCACTGTCCCTCTCATTGGGCAGATAGTACACGTCAGTCCCCCAGGCTCACAGCGTCTGTGTCCTTGACTCTCGGCCACACGGGCACTCCTTCTTTTTTTTGTTGTTTTTTAAGGTTTTTTTGAGACAGGGTCTCGCTTTGTGGTTCAGGCTGGCCCTGAGCTCAGCCTCCAACTCACATCACAGCAATCCTCCTGCCTCTGCCTCCTGAGTGCTGGGATTACAGGCGTGAGCCACCACGCCCGGCACTGTGGTATGTGGTACTGGCTGCTGCTGGCGTGAGTCTCCACACCCAGTATTGTATGTGGTTACCGGGGATCAAACCCGGGTCCTTGCGCTTGCAAGACAGGCGCCGGAACCACTGAGCTATATCCCCGGCCCAACACAGGCATTCTAATGTGGTGATTCTGACTACCTCCAATATCACGGAGAAGATCGACGTGGCCTTTGTGGACAGAGCTGACATCAAGCAGTACATCGGACCGCCCTCAGCAGCAGCCATCTTTAGAATCTACCTCTCATGTTTGGAGGAGCTGATGAAGGTATCCTGTCACTCTTCAATTGCTGGTTTTGTTCATGGACATAGCTTACAGTAAACCAGTTTCATTGCAAAAAAGGTCTTAACACTTACGCACCACCCTAAATTGAAAGCTGCAGGTCATAGTCTAGACTGTGGCTGCTCAGTATCTGTCTGTGTCCACGTTGTGGTCAGCAGAGGTGCCTGATGAGTGGCGGAGCGGACGGGCTGTGTTCAGTCTGCTGGGTGCACTCTGGTTCATGCTGCCCTTCTTCCCGCTTCCCGAGATAGGTCCGAGAGTCCTCCTTGTGTCTTTAGTGGTCCTTCTGTGACGGCCTCGCTGTCCCGAATCCATTCAGACATCTACCTTTCTTGGTCATCTTCACTTTGAGGAAGAGTTGAGTCACACAGTCTAGATCTGGTGAATAAGGTGGGTGAGGACACACTCATGTTTTTATTTGGGACTCAGCAGCTGCTTTTGCTGTATTTCTCCTAAGACTCAGAAAGAGGACCTTGAGAACTGCTTCAGAAAGTGGCAGGAACAATGGGATAAGTGTGTTCAAAGCAAGAGGGAAGATTTTGCAGGGGATTAATAGTAATGTGTCTTTTACTCTAATAAACTTTTCCAAACTTAATACATCTCCAGACTTGAACCACTGGTGAAATATGCACGATTTTCCCATGCTGCCTGGCAGCTAGATACAGATGACGGCCTTGTCAGGAATATATTAAGTATTCACCATTTATTTTGATTATACCTCAGTCATGGAACTATCTCCTAAGGACCGTAGTTCACAGGGTATCTTCTGACTGTAGGTTCTAGTTCTCAGGGCTGCTGTCCAATTGTAGGCCATAGTTTACAGGCTGTTATCTGACTGAAGGTTTAGTTCACAGGCAATAGGCTAATAGAATATCATAGTTCTCAGAGCTTCTGTCTGACTGAAGTTCCTAGGTTGTCATCTGACCAAAGTTCGTAATTCATAGAATTACTGTCCCCCTAGGTCACGGTTCGTAGGCGTTCCTCTGATATCCTGTGTGGCAGGAGCCTGCTTTGAGCTTTATATTTAGGGAGGCTGAGCGGTAAACAGGAAAGAGGAATGAGGATGACAGCAGTTGCCATGGTAGAGTTACAGCCAAAGACTGCCAGGTTGGACCTGACATGCAGGGCAGGCCTCACTGTCCTCTGCAAGAGTTGTATGGCCTCCAGAGGGTGCAGACAGGAGCTGCCTGCTGTGGACCTCCTGAGGGCACCAGCCAGTACGGTTCTCTAGGGTGTATGTCCTGGCTCTGGATGTGCAGTGGAGGTGACAGGGCCTGGGGTTATGTGCTAGACCTGGCGTTCCTAGCCAGAGCCTGGCATCCCATGAAGAATGCCTGCTTTCGGTGTGACCTCAGCTCCTGCAGTGCAACCTTGTGTGAGTGCTGTGTCCTGGGACATGTTGTTGGGTAGCTCTGAGGTGGACTTCCTCCTGGCCCCACATTCTCCTGCCTTATGCTGCTTCTGTTTTCTGCTGCTTATGCTGAACTGTTTTGCAGTTCAGCTGGATTACAGGATGTTAGACATTCAGGCATAGTAGCTGACCAGTGACTGGTCCTGGCAGCCTGGGAGTGACTGGAACCTCCAGTCTGAAGAGCTTGTGGTCCGTGCTGTCTGTGTGGCCTGATAGACTCCAATGTGTCATTGGAGAGCACAGCAGATAGGGAATCCAGAGGGCCACTAAGAGCCCCCAACACAAACCTGTTTATTACCCACCAAATCCCTTCACAGACATTTCCGTCCTGACCTAGTTGTGTCTTATCTCAGGATGCTCCTTGGAAAGGCAGTCAAGGTCCTGGACTTGAGTCTTAGTTCAGGGCCCACCCCCCAGGCTTTGATGTGGGATAAACTAACAGACTAGGTCTGATGGCTTCTGCTCCTCCCAGCAAGGACATATGATGAGCAGATGTCCTGGCTGGAAATCTAGGAGGCTGGGTCACTGCTAGGTGCTGGGCATGCTTCTTACGTACGTTTTTGTCTGTGCTGGGAGGAGAGTGAGAGCCTGTGAGCTAATCTGGAGGCTAGCACTTGAGTAACTGCTGTCTACACTTCTGCAAGACATGTGCGACTCACGCTGTGGACTCTGCTCACTGCCTGCCTCTGTCCCCAGTGCCAGATCATATACCCTCGCCAGCAGCTGCTGACTCTGCGTGAGCTGGAGATGATCGGCTTCATTGAGAACAATGTGTCCAGGCTTAGCCTCCTCCTGAGAGAAATCTCAAGGTGCGAATGAGTCACCACCCTCTTGTCACTGAGAAAATCCCATTTGCTCAAGTTCCCTGGGAGTCAGGGTTCCCTCAGGAGCCAGGGAGCCCCGGAGGTGAGCTCCAAAGGCAGTGAGGCATGGGTGGTGGTGCGCCAGTGTATCTGTGCGCGGAACACTGTATATGTGATGTGTTAGCCTGAGAGCAGCTGGCGACAGTGGGAGAGGAGGCGGGTGGGAAGTGTCATGTGGCAGAACTCGGAGCTCACAGGATAGTGGCAGTATGGGCAGGGTTGGTCCAGTGGGTGCAGTGCTAGGCAAGCAGCTCAGGTGGCTGGCCAGAGCTTGGACTTCAGTGGGGAGTGATGAGAAAGGTCTCAGCGCAAGGAGAGCATGAAGAATGTGTGCTTATGAAGGTTTGGGTTCCTGTTAAGGAGACAGATGCCAGTTGGTTAAGACAGTTCTGTGGAATGTGAGTGGAGCCTGGTGTGCTCCTTCAGGGACGGCCTGGTGATGGCAGCTCAGGGAGTCACGCCCATGCCTCTGTTCCTGGGCTGGTGTGGGGTACTCTCTTCGCTCAGGTTCACCGTAAGAGCAGTGATCCCAAGACACAGGCATTTTCACGCCAACAGCAACTCTGTATGCGGTTGTTCCCACTCTTGCAGGAAGAGTGAGGGCCTTAGTGGCCGGGTCCTGAGGAAGCTCCCATTTCTGGCGCATGCGCTGTTCATCCAGGTGAGTCCAGATCCCAGCAGTCTTCCCCCACTTCTGCTCTGTTCACAGCCTCGTCCTGGCTGTTTCTATGACGACGACAAGATTTTGGAGCAGGAGGACCCACCTTGACACCTGGGGGGTGGAGTGTCCTTGTGGGGAGGAGGAGAAGGGGTCTGTGCCTTCGCAGCACTGCTCCCTTGAGTCTAAGCTCTTTTATGGAGCGGTGACTTGAGGTCATCCTTGCAGGCCTGGGAAGCACTGTTGCTTGTCCCTGGGGGTATGGTCTGGCAGAACAAATACACTGGTGTCTGAGACAAGCAAATGCATCTGGGAACAGTTTCTAACCCTAATCACCTGGTGCTTCTCTGGTCTGTAGTAGCCTTGTGCTGGGCCTGGTGACTGGTGCCCAGGCAGTGTGGGCTGGGCCCTTGAGAAGGACTGCAGGGTGATGGGCCTACAGCTCCCAAGTCTGTGCGTTGGCACTTGACCCTGGTTTTCACCTGCTTGCTCCATTGTCCATTTCTAACCTGCAGGAAACAGGGGTCAAGGAAACTCAGTGTGCCCTGTGTGAGCTTGAGCCATGTCCCCAACTTGTTCAGCTTGTGTCCTGGGGCGGTCGGCCCTGAGGACACTGCTGCTGTAGGACCAAGAGTCTGGGCAGCCCCTGCCCAAACCCTGTCTACTCCGTGGGTGGGATGCTTGCCGTTAATGATCCCACGTGGCCACCCAGCAATGCCTATGTGATCTTCCAGGCCGCTACTGTCACCCTCGAGGACTTCCTCCAGGCCCTGTCCTTGGCAGTGGACAAGCAGTTTGAGGAGAGGAAGAAGCTGTTGGCTTATGACTGATCTGGGCTGCACATCTGTAGCTTCTGTGGCAGACTCACAGGCTGCACTGCCAGTGCCCAGCTTCGAGCTGCAGAAGCCCTCAGCAGAGCCACTCAGATCTGCTTGCAAGGCAGGAGCCCAGAGAGGGCTGTGTTTATGTTGTCTAGAATGCATCCTGGAAGGTCAACAGGTAGTGTTTTTAAAAAGGTAGTTCAGATTCTGTTGGTCTCTGTATAGAACCGTCTATATATGTTTATTCTCATCCTGTTCCAGCCAGTCACACACAGTTTAAAATAAAGGAAAATCAGTGTGGTTACAGGAACAAAAGAAAACCTGATCTCCCTATTTAAGGTGCTAAGCCCAGCGTCAAGAAATGGACTCACCTCTGAACCGGAAGGCAGCAAGTAAGAAAAACCTATTCCCACATTCCAGCAATTGGATTAAAAAGTCTAGTTTCTCCCAGTAACGAGACAGGAACTGTGCAGGTGTATGAGGTCAGCAGCTGGGATCGGGTGCAGCTGTATATCTCTGCTTGTGGTTTTACTGTCAGTGGTGTTACTCATGTCCCAAGTGCAAATTCACAGTGGCAGATGTAAGTGATTTAATGATGGATGGGTTTCACAGAATATTATGTTTTGCTTTTACCTCATGTGGAAATAAATTTCACATTAGTGCTTTGTACATGAAGTCTATTTTTTGAAGGATGTAACATGTTATCATAGAACACTTTTAAATAATTAAATTTGTTTTCAGAATTTTCTTTGATCCAATCTCAAATGTGTGGATTTTCCTAAAAACCACCCAGCTTCCCCCAGAGTGAGTACTGCCTGTGCTCTAAGGACAAGTGGCTAAATACCTGCAGGAGCCACACCTGGCTTAGGGACCTGCACACCAGTCAGGGGCAAGCTAAGGAACAGGGAAGGGAGCCCGCATTTGTGTGCTTTGCCCCAACTGATCCATGGCCTGCTGCCACCCTGGCCCTGGGAAGCTGAGCCTAGCCCTGCTGTTCATGGGAAGCCAGTAGGGGTGGTTGGCTGTGCAAGGTGAGCTGATCCTTACCCACTAGGCAGTGAAAGGGCTGCTTTCACCAGGGAGCAGAGCTCAGCGCCTCTACCTCTAGGAGCTGATATACACTCACAGGTCCAGGAGGTCTTGGCCCCCAACTCCTCTGAGAAACCATATTTTAAGACAGCTAGGGAGGAGGACAGGAACCTAGAAAACAGGTTAACATGCTCTCTGACAGCAAAGACAGAAATGGGCCCTGAGCTGGGGAGAGCAACGCTGAGAGCACCATTGGCACGTGATGCAGAAGTCAGTGCACCAGGCTCCAGATGCACATTCCAGCTCTGAGCTACAAGAACATGGTGTCCAGGACACATGGTCATGGGTCAGTCTTGCTGACCTCACGCTACCCCTACCCTTGTCTCCCTGGAAATAAGACTCCCTGATTTCTGCCCTGAAAATAGATCCAGAATGCCACCCAACCAACTTACTCTCAGCTTTGGCCATTGCCTACAGTAGTTTGTGTAGATTTTATCTGGTTTTTCTAGTTGATGACAGGAAGAAAAACCCAGACTCCGCTTTCTGTGCCTGGGTGGGAGCCCTGTGTGTGCCTTTAGCCAGGGAAGTGGCTGTTTGGTCACAGCTCCCCCAGGCACCTCTTGGTCCATCTTCTGCTTGTTGTGGCTGGTGGCCAGCAGCCTCAGAGCTTCCTTGTTCATCTCTGGGGTCAGCTGACCTGTGCCGAGGGAGGACTGAAGCCCCCACCTAGATCACCAGCAGAAGCTTGGGCGAGACTTTCCTCCTCAGCTGGACCAAGGGCCAACAAGTGATGCCGTCATCCAGCTGGCTCACAGGCAGCCCCTGTGTGAGAGCCGTCCCACTTGTGTGACTCCAGGTCACAACCTGCTTCCTGGAGGGGGTTCCTGGACGCAGTCATGTGCAGCCTGTCTGCCAGAGCCTCTGCAATGAGTTGGTGATCACCACAGCCTGTTCTCAAAAGAAGTCTGCTGGAACCCAGGTTCAGCCTGTCCCAGCAGTGAGTGGCCGACCTCGGCCACAGGCATAGTAACCATGAGGAGCTCGCCCGCCACCTCCTACCCTAGGGCAGGACAGCAGCAGGCTAGGCCCTGGTACACCAAGCGCTGCATTTGTGTCTTGCCCAGCCTGGCCTCTGCATCGTGTGGTCTGAGCCTAACCTCTGCCAGCAGGGCCTCGCAACCAGAATCCACAGAGATGTGCAGTCGCCCAATGAGGCTGCTGCCTCTGGCAATACTTTCTTTCCAGAGCCTTTGCAGTGTCATCTGTGCCATCCTTGACTGGCCCTGCATGCTCTGCACACTTTCCACACTCAGGACTGAGGTGATCAGCGTCCACTCTGTTGACACCCCAGAAGCAGTGTGACCATCTTGCGGGGACTAATAGGGATTATCCTGGTCATTCCTCATTGCCAAGGAAGTCTGGAGGGCAGGTGACCAGCCTGACAGACACCTGATGCAGGATCCCAGAGTGATGGGTTCTATGGTACCAGACCATGTCCCCTAAATGTGATGCCTGCGGTCAGTGCTCTGTGTGTAGCTATGGGCACTGCCCCCTCCCCTGCACGGTTGGCCCTCAGAGCTGGCCACTCATTCTTAGTGCCTTCACTTCCCCAGTTTGGGCTTCTGCTACACCCACTGTTCAGAGACATGGAGGCTTCTGAGCCATACCAGGCCAGCCACAGCTTTCCTGCCATCCTCTGGAGGCACTGGTGGGTGACACTCATGTCCTCAGGACAGGACTCATGCCAAACCTGGCCAGAGGGTAAGGAAGGTGAGATAGATACTAAGCAGGGGTTGTGCCTATTGTGACAGTGTGTGGTGGGGAGGCAGGGTGGGCCCCTGGTGCACCTGTGTGGCCCGAGAGCCAGAGCACCCTGAAACCAGGGCTACCCAGGGCTCAGAGCCTGCCAGGTACTCAGCTGGCAGTGGCTGGGTCTTCCCAAGCCTGTTGTCTAGGGAAGTAATGCTGGCCAGTCAGCAGGCACCATGGACCCCCTGCCCTAAAGGAGTAGGGACCCTGCAGCTGGGCCTGAGTGTTGAGGACCACCCATTTATTCTTAGGGACCACCCACAGTATCCTAGCTGCCCTGTGTTGAAGTCTGGTTCAAGGTTCGGCCAGGGGTCAGAAGGTTTAGCAGAAGGAACAGGTACAAGTGCTGGGAGCTCAGGCAAGTGGTTGGGGCCGGGCCTTCGGGCTCAAGGACAGGGAGCCATCTCCTGGGCAAGCCTTCTGACCATCTGCAGATGTGGCGATGGATCTGCCTCCGCTCACTAGAGGGCAGCACCTTCCTGTGGGATAAGTGGGGACAGGCTAGCATGGGTTAGGGCAAAGAGAGGTCTGTGGAGCTGGGGCTGAGATGCCTCCTGCGAGGACTGTGTTCACCAGTGTGACCACAGTGCTGCATGGAGGAGGAGGGGCCCCCGAGGTTGGCATTGCAGCTGCCTGGCCAGGCCACCAAGTGCTTTCTGGCCTTGTGAGGTGGGGTACCAAGTTGCTCTGAAGTTCCTGGTGACCAGAAACTGAGGCCAGCTTCCTCAGGAAAGTGACCGCCCACCCTTACTTGTCCCTCCACTATGTCAGGGGGTGCCACCCCCAGCACACATCTATAACACTGTGCGGACCCTGCAGGAGCCACCAGCCCATGGAAGGGGCGTAGGGAGCTGGAGACTCCCGTGGGACACCTTTCCCCAGGGCTGCCTCTCTCCTACCTCAGGCCACAGAGTATGGCTGGCTGCATATTTCTGGGGTCTCCCAGATGCCACAGTGTGACTGCAGTGTGGGGAAGCTGCTCAGGCTGGACATAGCCATGTCCCTAAGCCTGGAGGAGCAGAGACCACAGTCCGCATCATGTCCACCGTTCCTCCTGCAGGGCCAGGAGGTGGGGAGAGAGGTGTGCTTCCTGGCCCCCTCCAGCGCCGTTTCCTTCTCCAAGCTGGATCTGAACTTTCCACCTGGCCTCCCCCTAGAATTCAGGGCCCCGCTAGGGAGCCCCAGTCCTGAGTCCACGCTCAGACATGGCGGTGCCCCAGCCTAGTCCGCAGGGACGGCCCTGACCTGCAGGCTAGGGGCCGCTGCTGCTGCCCTCCTGTACTCTGGCAATGTCTGTCTCTCCCTCCCCTCTCTCGTGGGGTCCAGCAAGGTGAAGGAGCTTGTCAGGGGAGACTGCCAGAGCTCCGGAGGTTCACACCAGCCCAGAGCGCATCTGGGGGAATCCGTATGGACAGCTGGCACCCTGCGGTACAACCCTGGTACCCTGAAGATGTTGACTCAGGCTCCCTGGCCCCGCTGCCCAGGGGCTGGCAACCTCTCATTCTCCTTCCCAGCCTGAGGCTGAACACCACCAGCTCACTCTCCTGCCCCTTCTGAGGCATGAGGTGTAGTTGTCCCCAGCTGTCCCCAGCTCGCTCTCTCTTGCAGCAGTAGCATCCACGCTGCTTAGCGCAGATGCTGCTATTCAGCTCCTGTCTTTCATGTCACCATCCCTGAGTCTGGGGCCTCTGACAAGGAGCCGGCCGGTGATTAGGGCTCTTGGGCTCTGTCCTGGTCTGTGGTGGTCTCCCCTCCAGATGTTTGACTGTGTCCACAAAGCCTACAGCTACCAGTTCCAGGTGTTGAGCCCCAGTGGCTAGCGATGACATGGGGACTTTCTTCCCGTGAAGTGCACAGAGCAAGGAAAGGTTGTGCACCATTTCGATCAATCGTGGGTAAGAGTCGCCTTGCAGGCCATGATGTCCAGCGCAGCCTGCGGGGCTCCTCCAGAGGAACTGTATGTCTAACAAAGGGTCCCTCACCAGTGGCCCCTGAGGGCTGGCATGTACAGCAGGCCCAGGCAGGGTGCTTCCAAGATGTTCAAAACAGACCTGCAACAGGAGAGGATGGCAGCCTGTGTGTGGAGCCACAGGCTGCATCTGTCCTTGCCGTCCATGCTAGGCTCGAGCAGCACTCTTCAGAGGATCTGGGGTGGGACAAGAGAGCCCGTGGCAGGGAGGGCATCACATGGCCTCGCGAAGCCATTCTCACATGGAATGGAGGAACACAGTGCTGGCTGGGCCTGAGGGAGGGAGGGAGGGAGGCTGGGGCGGGACCAGCCCCACAGAGCCACTAACCAGAGGGGTTCTGGGGCTGTCCCACCTGCCAGTGAGTGGTCCTGGAGCTGGAAGAGGTTTTGCAAGGGACCAACAGCAGCAGTGCGTGGGATCTGACCCAGCTTCCAGACCCCCAGCCCTTTTCTAACCCCAACCCTCATACTGGGTCCCAAACTTGCATTCTAGATCCTGGATCCTTATTCTTGACCCGTAGCCCTCACGCTGGAACCTCAGCTCCCATTCTGGAAACCTGGCCCTTCTTCTGGAGCCCTAACCCTAACCTTTCTACTGAACTCCTTCATTCTTGAACCCTCAATCTTCAACGTGGATCCTTGACCCGGTCATTCTGAAGCCGTGGCCCTCTTTCTGAACCCCTGATCCTCACCTTGGGCCGTGGTCCCTCACTCTGAGCAGGCAGGGTGCTCCTGCAGGGAAAGCCTGGTGACTGTGCTCAATGCAACGCCACCCTTGGGTCCCTCCCTGAGTGCTTTCTGATGAAAACACTTTCTTTAAAATCCGAGGTGTCACTTTTGTAGCTGACCGTCTCCATCCTGAACTATGCGCTATGCCTGGAAACCTTCCTCTGTCACTGACTTACAATTCATGAGGAGGTTTCTCTCAGAGGAATGGTGGCTGTCCTCAGACACCTGGGTCCCTACTGTGATGGGAGCCTTCTCCCCTCCTGTGCCACCTGTGTCACAGCAGAAGCATTCCATCTCTTGTACCTGAGTTCCTCATTTGTGACCAGAAGTCTGTGCCTCATTACCTTGATGGAATTGATAATTATTCAGTTGATAATTGATCCTCTCCTCCATCCCAGCCAGAGCCACCACTCATGACTTGCAGGCTTCCCTCTGAGTCCCCCCAGGCTACACACCCCTATCAACTACCAAACTTGTCCTTTATGACCACAGAGGTGCTTGTCATGAAGTATTTGTAACTGGAAAATTTCTCTAAGAAATGAATTTTATTTTATGAATAGATCTTTTCTTAACACTTAAATTATAACGAATGAGTAGAGACCTTCGTTTCTATCAGTCACTTGATGTCTTAGTTATGATATGAAACTTTCCTTCGCTATCACCTGAACGATGACACTTAGTTTTTTTTTCTTTATCATGCAAGTCATTGCTTATACTGACACTTCTTTGTCAGTCAGCTGAATTTCCATTCCTAAAAACCTTCATTTCAGTCACCTAGATTTTTGTGACTGGGAAACTACACCTGAGTTGTCAATTTTTATGACTAAAACATTTATTTCTCTTTCAAGTAAGTCATCACTTATGATTATTCCTTCCTAGTAATTAATTTATTATTTGTGACTAGAAAATTTTTTTCTACAATCTTAGTTATCACTTATTACCAGAAACCTTCTTTCTCTATTACCTATGTTGTCATTTAATTATGAGTTAAGCATCTTTCTCTATTACTTTGGTTGTTGTTTATAATTCAAAACTTTTTTCTTTATCATCAGGAAAAAGCCTTTATTTTTGTTGTGTGAATTAATTATTAAAACACTTCTCCTTGGGCTGGGGAGTTAACTCAGTGGTTCTGGCGCCTGTCTTGCAAGCGCAAGGACCCGGGTTAGATTCCCCGGTAACCACATAACAATACTGGGCGTGGAGACCCACACCCAGCAGCAACCAGTACCACATCCACAGTGCAGGGCGTGGTGGCTCACGCCTGTAATCCCAGCACTCGGGAGGCAGAGGCAGGAGGACTGTGATGTGAGTTGGAGGCTGAGCTCAGGGCCAGCCTGAACCACAAAGCGAGACCCTGTCTCAAAAAACCTAAAAAAAAAAAAAAAAACCAAAAGAAAAAAAACTACTTCTCCTTTACCTAAGATGGCATTAACAGCTATCTTCTGTCTCCTGATTTATCATGTAGGACAAGACACTTTAATTTTTCTTCCAGGTAAGTTATCATTTGTGACCTGAATCTTTACTTTCAGCTATCATTTCATAATTAGAAACCATCATCCCTCATTACTATGGTTATCATTTATGATTGACATATATATTTTTGAGACAGTTTTGCTATTTAGTTAAGATTGGCCTTGAACTCACTATATAACCTAGACTGACCTTGAACTTGTGATGATTCTCCTGCTTCAGCCTCCTAAGTGCTGGAATTATAGGCAAGTGTCACCATACTTGTCTTGACTGATATCTTTCTGCTCCATTATGTGAGCTACATTTTATGACAAGAAACTTTCTCTATGACCTGATCTATCATGAATGAAACCTTTATCTTCATCACTCATTTTTTTATTTTTTAGTTTTTGAGACAGGGTTTTGCTTTATAGTTTAGGCTGGTGCTGAACTCACTTTGCAGCCCCCATTAGCCTTGAACTCATATCAATCCTCCTGCCTCTGCCTCTCAAGTGCTGGGATTCCAGGTGTGAGCCACCATGTTTAACATCACTCATTTTTATAACATATTCTCCTTTCTCTGTCCTCTGGTTTATTATTTAGGACTGGAAGCTGGTTTTCCTTTCATGTCAGGTATCATTGATGGCTCGAAGTCTTCTCTCTGTAATCTGATTTATCGCTTACTAATTGTCGAAACTCTCTGTCCTGTGATAAAATTCTTGCTCTATTATCATGGTTATTATTTGTGACTAAAACCTTCCTTTCCTATCACTGGAGTTATAAATTATGTCTCAGCTCATCCATTCTTCCCCACCGCCTGAGCCCGGTGGGCCCGGCAGCTTTCCCCAGTGGCCTTGCTCATTTATTTACGGTGGAGGCCTCCCTCCCTCTGTGTCATCAGCTGTTTTCACTGGGAACAGCGACTTCTCCATCCCTGGCTGCTACTGTGACGGGAAACCCCCTCTGCCCATCATGTGGGTTATGATTTTTGACTGGAAGTCTTTCTTCTTAATCTTGTGGTCATCATTTATGGTGGAACCTTTTTTGCTCTGTCACCTGAGTTATTATTATTGGAAACCATTTATCATTTATGCTGAAAACTTGTCATTCTTTATTACTAGATATCACCTGTGGCTAAAACCTTCCCTGCTCACCTGAAGTATTATTATGACTAGAGATCTTTCTTTTTCTCTAATCTGCATATAATTTATAATTAAAGTCTTCACTATTGCCTGATTTATCACTTATGCCTGGGAAACTTTATGTTTCATTGATGCTGGAAGAATCTTGCCTTTCCGTCCATCTGGGACTCAAGAGGAAATCTTTTCTACCCTCTATGCCTGACAACTTCTTTCTCTTTCACCCGAGTTACCTTTTATGACTAGAAAATTACCTCGTCTATCACCTGAATTATTTATGACTTGAAATCTTGTTTATCGCAGGGATTTCCACTTCTGACTGACTCACCATTCCCAACAAGAAGTCTGTCTCGTCACCTACCTCATCAGTTGTAACTGGTAACCCGCTTTTGAGCCACCTGCAGTGACTGATCATTTATTTATGATTGAAACATTTGTTACTATAATGTATGAATTTTCTTTTGTGATTGGAAATCTTTTATCATCTGAGTTTCCATTTTTTTTCTCTATTGCTTAAGTTACTCTTATGACAACAAATCATCTACTGCCTGAATTGTTTTTGAATCACATCTTCTTTTCTTTTCTTTTCTTTGTATCAGGAATTGAACTTGGGACCTCACATTTGCCAGGCAGGTGCTGTGCTCCTGAGCTAAGTCCTGGGCCCCGTGGCTTCTCACCCTCTCTTCCCTACCATGACTGGACATCTAGCTCCTCTGGTCATACTTAGGATCAGTTACTTGAGCTATTTATTAACCTCTTTCTCTCCATCTGAATTATCACATGATTGGAGATTTTGAGTCAGAATCACGTGCAGAGTGATTACCACTCACATCTCAGTCCTTTACTTTTCTACCAGGTGAGTTAGGGGTGTGCCTCACTTCAGTGTTTTTCATGAAAACTTACATTGCTAAAACGCATCACATTTCACACCAGCCTTCCTCCCTGTTTTCCTCTTACCTCAGCAATTTTTCCTGGAGAGTAGAGTGTCAGATACAACGCTTGAAGAAGGAAACTATTGAGTTCCCAGTCCTGTCTGCTCCTCACCCTGGTTTGATAGGGGTTTTCCGGGTCCTCAGTCCTCCTCTGCAGCTGATTGGAAAACATTTCTCCACACACTTCTCCAACAGCATGCGCTTCTGTTTGTGGGTACTAGGCCTCGGAGTGGAGTGACTGCCGGTGACACTGCACCAGCAGACATCTGTCCCACCTTCCCCATGACCCACTCAGGAGCCAGCATCACATGGCCCCACAGAGGGTCCAGCCAAACGAGGCCTCCTGATGCAGATAAGACTCTGGGGGTGTGGTGAACATGAGGCAGGGGCCACTGTCCCCTTGGGGGCCCCTGACCTCGTGGGTACACGTGCTGGTGATGTGTGCTGCCTCACTCTCTGGCAGCCAGAGACCTGGCTCTGTGTCTCTGTCCCCCCACCCTACAGAGTATGCATGCAATTGCTGCAGGAGTGAGAGTCCTTTGCTCCTTTCTGCACATGTGCGGCTCCCTTGGCCTCAGGCCACCTGGGATGAACACATGCACAGGTGACCGAGAGCAGAATCCAGCCCCTGGACACTAAGATGTGAGTGTAAATGCTCAGGATTAATCAGGGTGGTTGGGACATTGACCAGCACAGTCCAGCCAGATCAGCAAAGGCCTGGAGCTGAGAGAAGACTAAAGTGGCTGTAAGAAGTCTAGTTCAGGGCCAGGGACATAGCTCAGTGGTTCCAGTGCCTGCCTTGCAAGCACAAGGTGTGGGGTTCAATCCCCAGTAACCACATATAAAAATACCAGGCATGGTGGCTCACGCCCACCAATAATCAGTACCACATACCACAATGCCAGGCATGGTGGCTCATGCCTATAATCCCAGCACTCCGGAGGCAGAGGCAGGAGGATTGCTGAGTTTGAGGCTGAGTTCAGGACCAGCCTGAACTACAAAGTGAGACCTTGTCTCAAAGAACAGCAACAACAACAACAAAAAAGTCCAGCTCAGACTCTCTCTGTTCCGCTGCCATGTCACTGACATAACGATGCTTCCCTCTGGGGCTGGGAAGAGCCCTTCCCTCAAGGGAATTTCACCTACTGCTTCCTAGAAAGTGACAGAAAGCAGGTGACCTCTTGTACCTGCCATCTGCCAGGTGACTGTGGCCCAGCATAATTTGTGTGCATAGGGGCAATAGGATACGCATCTGTGACCCCTCCAGCCCATCTATGCTTCAGAGGAGCTAGATCCCTCACCCAGGTTGACGTGAGAGCACCAGGATAGGGGTGTTGGTGCTGGCTCAGTGCCTTCCATGTGACTGTGACAGTATCTAGGGCTGGGTACTTTATAAATCAAAGAGGTTTTCAGCTCCTGAGCAGCCCACCTCAGGAAACCCTCTCTGTGTGACCATGGAGAGGCCATGGTGACATCAAAACAGCCATGTGCTGTGGTCTTGCCAGTGACAGCCACTCACAGGACGTCCTGGAGAGTATACCCTCGGGAAAGCGTGAATGTCCACTCACGGGCCTCAACCCCATCCTAGGGACGCTGCCAGGTGCTGCCTCCCCAACTCCACACCCCACTAGCAGCACACATGTGAGCCTGGGGCCACGAGCCAGTCCTTGCTGCTTGCCACAGCCATAGCCAGGGTGCTCGGCCCTCAGTCTTGCTGCAACACCCCAGAGGCGGTGGGCAGTGACTTGCAGGAACAGAGACTGCTTGGTCTTCCTGCTTCTGTCTTAGCAGCTCAGCCAGTGTGGGCATGTGGCTTCCTCCGGGATCCAACCCTTTGAGAGACGCCTACTCTGGGGATCCCAGCTTCTGCCTTGCTGGGCACTGCCTGCATCTCACAGGGAAGGGTGCTGGTTAAGACTGGGTACAGAGTTAAGACTGAGCCATGTCCCTCATGTACTGTGTATTGACATGCAGCCCTGCAGCACCCTTCCTAGGACAACAAGGGGGTCCCAGGCCAAGGAGAAACACTACTCATTGTGAAGCCACTGGGGATGGAGGCAGAGAGGGGCCACAGGTCAACTGAGTTTAAATATGTTCTTTTTCCCACGTCTAGACAGGTTAATGACTTGCCTGGGGTTACACAGCTTGGTCGTGGAGGGGAGGATTTTTCACAGCTGATAAAGTGTGCACCAAACACTTGGTCCTCAAAATCTGGGGTCTGCAAGCAGGTCCAGGAGACAGCACATCCAGTGTTTCTATACTTAGGGGCCATAACGGGCACCACAGAAACTACAAGGATTCCTGCCTGGAACTGAGGCCACATGCAGAGATGCCAGACCCTGTGCTCATGGACACACACACACTTGGGCACACACACACACACACACACGCATACACACACACACGCACACACCCCACAGGGCTCTTATACCCAGGAAGTGGCCAAATGCTTTGTCACTCACACAAAGTGGCTTCTAGAGTCTGGGCAAGGGAGCAGGGATGCTGGGCCTTCATGGGACTACTGTGGGGCTGAGGTGTCCACGTAAGCAAGAAGGGGCAGGGCCTAAAGGTGGCAGTGGCCAGGCAGGCGTGGAGGCTATGGCTGCTCCCTGCAGCCATGGGGCCGGGGGTCTAAGTGCCACCTTCACACACTGAACTTCCCTAAGCTTCCTTGTCAGCCGGCTGAGTACATGTGTCTCCACGGGGCATCACTGTTTCTGGCCCAGAGGCACAGGTGGGAGACGAGTGTCTTGTTGGTCTCGACTCCTTTGCACATGCAAGGGAGAGCCACAAAGTCCCTCACTGGTCAAGACACCACCCATGTTTGGTAGCAGCCAGGCGGGACAGGTCACCTGTCCTGAACTTCTCCACTTTGGCTGGTGGAAGGGAAGTTGCAGGGCAGCCCTACCTGGCCATCATTTCAAAAATTGCCCTTCCTCGTCTGGAAGCACTTGGAGCACCTCTTGAAGCTGGCATCAGGGAGTGGAGAGGGGGAGTCACTGTCGGTGCTCTCGGCGCCACTCCCAGTGGGAGAGGTGAGGACTGAGACCCTGTGGGGGTCAGAGAAAGTGGGATGCTACGTAGGGATGCAGGCACATTCCCAATCGGCATCCACACCAGCAGTACCTCACAGGGCTGAGTTGTCTTGTCCCCAGCTGAGAGTGTGGCTGGACAGTTTCCGTCGCCGTCAGCTGCTTACCAGCTGCTCCCAGGACAGCGCTGCACTGTGGCTGTGGACCCTAAGGTACGGGCAAGATGTTGGGGTGGCTCTGGGAGGCCTTCCCAGAGAACCCAGGCAGTCAGCAGGTACCTGGGGTCCACATAGGGCCGAACGACCCACAGCCAGGTTCCTGGAGCAGGGGGCTGTCCTCGTGGCCCAGGGGGTGGGGTCAGTGGCCACTGGTGGAGCCAAGGACATCTGTGATGGCCCAGACTGCTCACCACAAAGGACCAGTGGTCCTGTTCTTTCCAGGTGAGGATGCGAGGTCCCAGGGGCAGGGGGCACAGTTGACGTCCTGCAGTGGATCAGGCCTGGAGTATCTCCCGTTTGAGTCTCTGCCTGCCTAACACTCCCAGCTGCTCCAAGGATCTTTTTTTTTTTTTTTTTTAAGGTTTTTTGAAACAGGGTCTCACTTTGTAGTTCAGGCTGGCCCTGAGCTCAGATTTAAATCACATCAGCAATCCTCCTGCCTCTGCCTCCCGAGTGATGGGATTACAGGCGTGAGCCACCACGCCCGGCACGGTGGTCTGTAGTACTGATTGCTGCTGGGCGTGAGTCTCCACACCCAGTATAGGTATGTGGTTACCGGGGATCGAACCTGGGTCCTTGCGCTTGCAAGACAGGCGCCGGAACCATTGAGCTAAATCCCCGGCCCTCCAAGGATCTTTTTAAAAGCATAAAATTTCATTTCAGTTACTGTGGTTTTTATTTCTAGAATCTCTGAGGGTTTAAAAATACTTTTATTTCCTTCACACACTGTCAGCCCCTTTTCATACAATACATTAATCTGTATTTGAATTTGTTTGTTCTTTTAAGTGAATACTGTTCTGATGTTGTGTCTGAGAGGTGGCTGCAACATCAGAAAGAGGCCACTGGAGAGGACACGTGTTGTGAGCAGAGAGGCTGGGCCGGTTTCCGGACTATGGAGCACACCTCAGGAAGACAGCTTATACGTATGGATGTATGTATGTATTGGTACCTGGGGTTGAACTTGGGATGTTGTACTTATTTATTTATTTGAGACAGGGTCTTGCTTTGTAGTTCAGTCTGGTCCTGAACTCACTATGTAACCCAGACGAGCCTTGAACTCAGCAATCCTCCTGCCTTTGCCTCCCAAGTGCTCGGATTAGGTGTTAGCCATCATGCCCAGCATTCTGGTATACTCAGGACCTTGTGCTTTCCAGGTGGACACTGGAATCCCTGAACTAAGTTTTCAGCTAAAGACAGGTATTTAATGAAGATTGTGGGGATAGCCACGTGTGACTCCCCTTCTATGGGCAGACGTAGGCAGGGTAGGCTGTGGCCCTTTTGACTTCAGGCCACCTCAGGGCTCCTCCTAGGACAGAGGCCTCCTATGTGATTGCAGCTCCATGTGGGGGTGGGGCAAGGGCCTGTTGAGATCTGAGGTCAGTCATCTGCATCTGGCCTGCACTGCTCTCAGTCACTTGCCAGCTGGCCCTGAGCTGATTCAGGGCAAGGGAAACACGGCTAGGTGTGAGTTGGTCAGGAGAGACTGGGCATGAACTCTGGATTGATTGACTATGTATGAAACACTGCCCTGGCCGGGGCCCTTGTGTCTTCAAGAATTAGCAGGTCTTCCACATTTTTTAAGATGTCTAAACATCACAAAACACAGAAAGAAGTGGTTAATATAAAAGTATAAGGTTTAGGACAAGTTCTTTCCTTATATATGTCCAGTTACTTTAATATTATTTGATTAAAAGACTATACTTTTGGGCTGGGGATTTAGCTCAGTGGTTCTGGTGTCTGTCTTGCAAGTGCAAGGTCCTGAGTTCAGTCCCCAGTAACTGCATACAACAATGCCGGTCGGGTGGCTCATGCCTGTAATCCCAGCACTCAGGAGGCAGAGGCAGGAGCACTGCTGTGAGCTCGAGGCTTGCCTGGGCAACACAGTGAGCTCAGGGCCAGCCTGAACTACAAAAACAAGACCCTGTCTAAAAAAAAAAAAAAAAAAGACTACTCTTTTGCTGCATATGGTGTCCATGTATAATCCTGACAGTTTGGAAGGCTGAGGCAGGAGGACTGCAAGTTCTAGTCCAGCCTGAGTAACTCAGCAACTTAATGAGACAATATCTCAAAATTTGAAAAAACATGTAAAAGGGCTAGGGATGTGTGAATGCCTTGGGTTCAATCCTGAATATTGGAAAAATGGAAAACAAAAACTACCTTTTATCTATTGATTGCTTTTGTACCTTTGTCAAACTTTAGTCGACACATTTGCATAAGTCTATTTCTGGGTATGCATGCATGTGTGTGTGCACGTGTGTGTGTGCGTGTGTGTGTCTTTGTCAACTCCACTTTGTCTTGACCACTATATCTACACAGTAAATCTAAAGCAAACAGCATTCCCAATTCAAAAGTTGTTTTAACTAATTTTAGTTCTATGGCCTTTCTACATAAAGTTTAAATGAGCTTTTATTTATCTAAGTGTTGTGGCTTTTTAATTGAACTACCTCTGTAGATCAACTTGGAGTGTCATCTTCCCTATGCTGAATCTTTCAGTCTGCACATGGTTCATCTCTCCACTTTTTAAGGTCTTCTACAATTGCTTTCAGCAGCATTTTCCTGTTTTCAGCTTTTTGATCCTGCGGATGCTTGGTTAAATTTATGTCTATGCATTTTCGAGATGTTGCAAATTGTATTGCTTTTTTTTTTTTTTTTAGGTTTTTTGAGACAGGGTCTCGCTTTGTGGTTCAGGCTGGCCCTGAGCTCAGCCTCCAACTCACATCACAGCAATCCTCCTGCCTCTGCCTCCCAAGTGCTGGGATTACAGGCGTGAGCCACCACGCCCGGCACTGTGGTATGTGGTACTGGTTGCTGCCGGGCGTGAGTCTCCCCGCCCAGTATTGTTATGTTCTTACCGGGGATTGAACCTGGGTCCTTGCGCTTGCAAGACAGGCGCGGGAACCACTGAGCTATATCCCCGGCCCTGTATTGCTTTTTAAACATCACTGCAGTTCAGATATTGTCTGTCTGGTGGAAGTGCATTCTGCAGTTGTGGGACAGGATGTTCTATAATGCTGGCTGGGTCCAATTCATAGATGATATAGTTTAGTTTCTCTCTCTCTCTTTACTGATTTGCTTTTATTATTTCTATACCAAGTTTTGACTGAGCAATACTGATGTGTCTAAGTATAACTGTATATTTGTTTGTTTCTCTTTTCAGAGCTATACATTTCTGCTTCATGAATTTTGAGTCTCTCTAGTTTAGGATCATGTCTTTTTGGTGGATTTACTTTTTTCTTCTTTTGAAAAATCATGATATAATGTCCCCCTTTATCCTTAGTATATTTCTTTCTTCTGAAATCAACTTTCTTAACTTTGTTAGCAGTATCTTCAGCATTTATTTGATTAATGTTTTCACTACCTCTTTTAGGTTATTTTAAATCCATGAATATCATTATATTTTAAGTGAGACTTTTTGGAAATAGCATATTTTGGGTATCCCTTCAAAATCCTTTCTATCTTTGTTGCTGATTTTTTTTTTTGAGTACTTACATTTAATTTAATGATTTCTACATTTGGATTTAAGACTATCATTTTATTATTTTTTCCTTTTATTTCTCATTCCCTTGCTTCCTATTTCCCATCCCTTTTTGAGTTATTTGCTCATTTTGTAGTTTATTAGGCAACTTTCCATCACTATCATGAAACACCTGAGGTTGTTAAGCTTATACAGAGAAGAAGCTTGTTTTCTTCTGATCTGGTGTCAACATTCTAAGACTGGGATGCCCTGCTGCTCCAAGGCCTCTGCTGAGGGTGCAGATGGTGATGGCAAGGAGCGCACAGCAGAGCAGGTATTCTCTCATGGCCAGGAAGCAGCAGGTAACGAGGCAGGTCTGATCCCAGACTCCAGCGAGCACAACCTTCTCAGGCCCGACCCTAGAGGGTCCCTGTAAGCAGTTAATGGCACCTCCCTGTAGTGCCACCATGGGGAGCAGGCCTTCGTGACACGGACTTTGAGGAGGCACTGTGATTTGCCATCTAGGCTGAGGCAGTCACTTAACCCGCAGCACCCTGAACTCTGCCAGAGTTGCAGCATTCTCCCCAGCAGATCATGTGCAACTGCAGACCTTCTGCCATTTATTAGCCATGCTATTTCCAGATGTCAGAGAAGTCCTATTCAAACTCTTATTTTTGTCATCTTGAAAGCCTATTGGTTTCAGGCCTGACTAATGCACCCCAGGCCCAATCCCAGAGTTTGTGGGAAACGCCTAGGCCTGTTTCATGACTACTTTTTTTTGGTACCAGGGATCACACTCAAGACCCTGCCCTTACCAGGCAGGCATTGTGCTGCTGAGCTAAATCCTTGGCACTCCTGTGCCTATTTCAAAGTTTTCTGAAGTTTGTTTTTTAGCAAATTCTTTGGGAAAGGCTCTAGGGAGCTACTCCCTGAGTGTTTCAAGTTTGTGATGCCTTTGCCTTTGTTCTTGCAAAGCTGCTTGGCTGGAATGGCATCCCTG
The DNA here is from genome assembly GCA_004026965.1 of Petromus typicus. Lineage (NCBI taxonomy): Eukaryota > Metazoa > Chordata > Mammalia > Rodentia > Petromuridae > Petromus > Petromus typicus. The sequence continues at coordinate 102,895 of PVIR01002188.1, forward strand.
GCTCGCAGTTTGTCCCTGGAGTCTCTTTAAAATGCTGCTCCGTGCTCTCTTGTGAAGCCATTACTCAGACATTTGGTGCCAGTCTTAGGTTCTTTCTTTTGTAAATAAATGGACTTGTGGGCTTTTTGTTGCCATTGTTGTCATTTTGTTTTTCTTAAAAAGTCCCAATGGTGCATCCTTATCTTTGAGACCCAGTTAGGTGTGAAGCTCCATTGGATGCTGAGTTCAGGGCTGCTTTTCAAGCTGATGTACACTGTATCTTTCCAAGATCTGTCATGTCCATAAAGTGCTCCCAAGTCTAGGTCTCGTTGTGCTCCACAGTCTCACCTTTTGGGGCGGGTCTAACCCTTGCACGTATGCACGGCGCACTTGCATAGACCACAGCTTCAACCTGATCCCATGAACATCATCAGCGTAAAGACACATGGAGCGGTGCTCTGGCAGACGATGAGGACCTCGTCAGATGGAGACGCAGGTCACACTGTACCTGACATCCCTAAGGCTTCAAGCAAGGCAGTGACCAAGGATTTGTAGGTAGCACCCAGAAACAGCAAGGCCAGCAACACTGGAAGCGAAACCAGGAAATAATGTCAAAGGAAAGGATGAGCGGTTTCAGACATGGACCCTGGAGAGTCCAAGAATAACTCATCACAGAAGCACAACCAGGGCACTTGGGACTCGGGGGATAGAGTGGGAGAAACTCAGGACAGCAGAGAGAGGGAACGCAGCACAGGAGGCAGATGTGTGAACGAGTGTGTGTGAGTACATTTCTGTGTCAGAGATGTACATACATGGGGTGAGTCTGCATGCACGTGTGTGCATCCTTGGAAGTGTGATGCATGTGAGATGTGTTTGTGTGTATATGTGTGCACAAGCATGTCCTTCCTGCACCAGCCATCCTGTCTGTAGTCATGGGAAGGTGATCGTCCAGATCTGTCCTGGCCTGGAAGGGCACATGGTCCCCAAGGGCTCTCTGCTCTTGGCCGAGCTGTGTGGCTGCTCCAGGTGCTCCTCATGGTCAGGATATACACAGCACGGACCCACACGTGGCTCCCTTGGCTTCCCGTCTACTCCTGGGTGTGTTCCAGAAGGGAGGGACTCGCGCCTCTGGCAGCTCAGGAGGGCGGCTTGCTCTGTGCTCATCGCTCAGGGCCCTGCCCTTCCAGGGAGTTAGATGGGTGCAGCATAGACCCCTCCTGCCCCTTGCTCTGTGCTCATCGCTCAGGGCCCCGCCCTTTCAGGGAGTTAGATGGGTGCAGCATAGACCCCTCCTGCCCCTTGGCCCACACTGGCCCAGTCACGGGGCTGCTGTGGCCGGCCCTGCCCTGTGCTACACCCGTGGGCCGCGGGCACCTAGAGTGGTTTGGTTTCCAAGATAATTCGGGAAGGGCCCCATTCTGCGTCTGCAGGCCAAGTCCCCGGGGAAGGCCCAAGGCCGGACCCTTGAGGCCACAGGACACTAGGCACAATACTGTGATAGCTCCTCAAGACCCAAGACATGACAAAGCCTAGAGGGCATTTCTGAAAGAGTCGGAAGAGGACACGGCAGATAACCTGATTCCACAATTTGCAGGGTTATGTTGCCAGGATGTCACACCCAGCACCCAAAGTCTCAGGTGAAAACCCTGGTGGCTGTGGGAGCCAGGAGCCACGCAGGGCTCGGAGTCAAGTGTACCTGAGGGTGCGGTGTCAGGAGACTGGAGGCTACACTCTTCAGGCTCGCATGGCTCCTGCCACCCCTGCTGGCTGGTGGGCCAGAGTGAAGGACCTAGGACTTGTGATGGCCACAGAGCGCAGCAATAGCTGCGTAAATGGTGCCACCCCCTTCTCCGGGGCTCTGAGGTAAGACAAAGGTGAGTGGGTAAATGGTGGGCTATGGGGCGTAGGGTATCTGGCACAGCCGGCCTGATTGTCCGGGCTCGGAGAACCCCCCACACAATACCTTCCTCCTTCCCAGGCCCTGTGTGGCCTCCCAGGGGCAGGTCCCGTTCAGAGTCCTGCTGGGGTTGGATTTATCGGTGGAGGGGATAGCCCGAAGGGCCCTTCGTCTCTTTGACCTGCCCAGCTCCTTGGGGCTATGAGGACAGGCAGCCAAGCTGTGCTAATGTGGGGCTGAGGACATGATTTCTCTCCAGTCCTGCCTGGTACGAAGCGACACCAAGAGAAATGACAGTGGCTGTCTAGAGTGAGTGCACTGTCTGCCAGGGAACCAAAGTGCCCAAGGGCAGCAATTTGTGGTACACAAAGCTCTGTCCTGAGGGAGGCTTCAGTTCCTGTGCTGTCCCTATGTGGCAGGTTGGACACAAGCCACCTGGGAAGATGGATCTTGTTTTCCCTTGCCCCCCTCACCCCCCGTTGGGACCCAAGCTCTGATTGTCACAACTCTGGGCCCATTCAGGACACATCCCTACTGGACTCCACAGCTCAGACAGTGTCCAGACATGACCTGGCTGTTGTGTCTGAAGTCCATCCAGATATGGTCAGTGGCAGAGACCCCTGAGCAGGGCCTGGCTCATCCTTGGTGCAGGCACCTGCCAGGTCTATGCCCTGAATAACTAGCCATGTCCTGTGTGGAGAGCCCACCAGATCTCCTGCTAGAAGCCTGCAGGACACCTAGCCCACAGCTTGGGATCTCCAGCTGACAGGGTGCTCAGCACGCCTGCTGACGTGCAGGCAGCTCTGTCCTCGTCCCCATCTCCAGCCTCTGTCCCCTGCACACGCACATATCCAGACTGTGCAGCTGTATGTGAACAGAGACTGGCGTAGCTCTGAGGCTGAGGCGCTACCTCTAGGCCCCAACCTCATGCCTCCCTCGGGGCAGGGGTGCTCGGGCCCCTAGAAGAAGTCATGTGGTGGTGCTGCTTCCTTTCTTCCCCTCTTATGGCCACACCTAGGTCACCTTCCTCTTGTCCTGGTTGAACTGTCACCATGCCCAGGAGTCCCTTTGGGGACACCCCAGGGAATCGGGGCAGAGTGATGTGAATCAAGTTATCCTGGGGTGTGGGCCAGCTGCTCCCCAGACCAAGGCCTAACCTGACCCTCAGCACACTTTCCAGTGGCCTCTGTTACCTGTCTCACCACAGTCAACCATGATGTGCAGATGCTGCTTTGTGTGCCATGGGGACAGTGTGGCGGCTGGCATCTACATGTCTACCCAGGATCCAGGAGCCAGGACTGAGTGCTCCCTACCCTCTCCCCACTTCTAGCCATGGTCAAGACTGGGTAGTGCAATGGGCAGAACTCAGTGTAGGCATTTCCCTGGGTAAGTATTGAATCCTTACAGCACAAAGCAGCTCTTTCCACCTTCCTAGCTACACTCAGCCCCTGAGGGCAAGAGGGGACCCAGGACCTTGGCTCTGGACTCCCCATCTATGGCTGTCAGGGTCTCCACGGGCATATGTCCTGGCCTATGTTCTCTGAGGGCTGTAACATACTCTGCTTCAACAGCAGAGCCCTGCCAGATGTGGTGACTCACACCTATAGCCCCAGCACTTGGGAGGCAGAGGCAGGAGGATTGCTGTGAGTTCAAGGTTCTCCTGAGCTATGCCATAAGTTCAGGACCAATCTGAGCTACAAAGTGAGATCATGTCTCAAAAAAAAAAAAAAGAAAAAATCAAAGCAGAGCCCTGAGATGGAGACTGTGTCCTGTGGAAATGGGCATGGGGACATGGGGACAGAGTTTATGACACCATCAGAGGAGATTTTGCTGAGTTTGGAAAAGGAAGTGAGATTAGAGTCAAGTTTTTTCAGCTGGAAGTGCAAACCATCAGTTAGAAGCCAAAGAAGCTTGGATAAAGACAGTTAAGCAGAGTTGGATGTGGACCCAAACCTGTAATT